>SJXQ01001140.1:701744-744130 GCA_006408695.1 Aepyceros melampus
GTGTACGTCAGCCCGGGGCGAGGGGGGAGTGGGGGGCGTGGGGCTGACTTAGGGGCATGTGCCCCCCACCTCGTGGGAAGGTGGGAGGTGAAGTGCACCCCAGCCAGCCTGCACGCAGGCTCTCCGGGGACCACTAGGGACCCTAGAAGCCCCGATGGAATGGTTCCTAAAGCGCACATACTTTCTTACAGTAAGCAGGTGCATTGCGTGCCTCCTGTTGGCTTGTATTTTCCTGACCCTTGACTTTTAGACATGGGGTGAGCGACACCCCGAGTGTTAGGTCCCCCGTGGGGCTCCATGCCCCAGTGTGTGGAGCACGGTTTCTCTTCAGCTCAAGTTCTTGTGGGAATGTGCTCAGTTCTTGACATTTTTATTGCCAGAAGGACTTAGGTTACAAGCCAAACCCTATAGAAGCTGGTGTCTTTTCTAAGGAAAAGCCCTAGACTTCGTGTAAGTGCTGCCAGGGAGCCGCAGAGCGTTTGGGGTGTCAGGTCCAGCTTAGGATGGAGGCGGAGGAAACCGAGTTCAGGCTGGCCGCATGCTCACCGGATGCTGCTTCCTTATTCAAGTGTTTAAACATCCCTTCTTAAAAGAAAGTAGCTATGGTTTTCATTTGAGATTCAGAGGGATTAAGAAGTGAAGACTATCATTGAGTACCTGATCATCAATGTGGCTTTTATAATGTTTGGTGCTCCAGATATTCATAACCTGCTAGTGTTTCTTTCATTCCAAGATGATCCTTTGTCCTTTTCCCACCTTATAGCTGACACCAAATGCCCCCATTTTAATTTCTTCCAACCTAAGTCATCTCCACTACCTTCTTGAAGGTCAAGGCATTTGCTGCTTGCTTGCTTGCCTTTTTTTTTTTTTTTTTTTGGTCTTTTTATCTCTTTCCAAGTAACTCTGAGTTTGCTTTTCATAAAGATGCACACAACTGCACATTCTTAACCAGATCAGGGCTTTTCATTCCAGATAAATGATTCCGCTAATCTTGCCACTTATCCTCTTCAGTGGTCAAATTCATATTTCTTTTGACCATTTTTAAACCATCAGCCAAAATAAAATATGTGATAAATGAAGTTTAGTGTGTTAAGGTTAAGGGATATGAGTTACTTTATCTCCATTAATCTTTTTAACTGACATTTCAACACTTTTACTTTTTTTTTTCATCCAAGCTGACAGTAAAACTTGAAAACTGTTTATCAGTATTGCTATCTTTTTCTTCCTTTGAAACATGTGAGAATTGAATAGGACTATGCAGATGAATAACAGAAAACTGGCTTGTGAATTCTATGCTCCAGCAGTTGTAGCTATTCCTCACCAGTGAGTTGGAAATTTCATAGTAATTTAAGAAACGTATGTCCTGTTACCTGCTTTCAAGAACTGAGCTGACGTTCTACAGTGGAAGTTGATGGAACCTAAATAGTTGGCCTGTTTTAACTGAAAGAGGAGATTATGGGTGTCCTTCTCTATGTTTCCTATAAACAAGCTAAGTTGGGAGAGAATGCTGGTGTTTGCCTTTTGCTTTTGCTGTTAGGATAACATGAAGAGGGGTATATATACCTCCTGTGAATATTTCTGTGTGTTCGGAAGAAATGCTAAAGAATAGACTTTTAAAGTAGACATATAAGGCAATAAATATTTTAGCTGCAAAATCAATAATAAAATGGAGGTAACAGTTATTAGTAATTTAATTAAGTCCATATCATGTGTAACATTACCATCAGTGGCCGAGGTATAGATGCTTGCACTTATTGAAATGTAACGCTCATATACCATTTGGAAACAAGATGACATGTAACGAGCAATAAAAAAATGAAATATTCCGAGGTCTCCAATCTGCTTCTGAATAAATGAGATGTGCTCTAGAGCAGGAGAGAAAACAGCAGAGAGTTGTCGGAGGAATTATATGAAGATAATGGAGAGTTTATATATATTTTCTTTATTGATCATTCATGGAACTTGGGGCTTTCTAGCTAGATTGACAACTGAGTTATTTGCCCATCCCTGGTGACTGACAACGAGTAATGGAAAGGCTTTTACCATGATATAACAGCACAGAATATTTCCTAATTTACTACTGTAGTTCTCATCAAAAGTACCCCGGCAAAAACACTAGATTTATCACTTCAATTACTGGAATTTCACATTTGGTTTAAGGAGACATGTTCTGTAATGTGACAGGCTTTACAGATCCTGAACTTCTTCAGATGTTGGAGCTATCAGAGTAATCGGAGAGTGATGTAAAGGAAAGTAGTTGTTATAGTTTTATAACTTTCAATGGTGTCTGCTGGCAAGAAATAAAACAGGCCATAAACTATTGATCTTGGCTACGTGTATTTTAAAAAGCTCTTTTTTTAAAATCAGATTAAAGTTTTATTTTTAATCTGAAAACAACAACTGCATTTAAACCATTGTAATATTATAGTTTTTTGGTATTATGAAAGTAAATATATATTATTACCAGTTTTTTGGTATTATAATTTTGAGTAGTGCCAGAAATCCCATGTAAGGACAAATACTAGGAGTCACATATTCATAAGTGTTTAAGTGGTGACTGTTTATTTGCTTTGACATACAGACCTAGATATCTGCTCTGAGTCAAAAACTTTTTATTTTTTCCTGGCTCACCTACTTGATACCTGGAATCTTGGTTTTCTCATTTCCTTATTTGGGACTAATTTTTTTTTTTTTTAATTTCAACTATAGTTGATTTAAAGGGTTGTGTCAGTTTCTGGTATAAGGAACTAATGTCTAACTTCTGAAAATTAGTTACTTAAATACATGGTAACAACTTCATGTTATTTTGAACTCCCTTAAATCTGTGTAGTTTCAGCATATTTCAGTCTTAGAATCCTCACAGTTTTCACTCCTGCTCCTGTTGTGAACGTTACTCCTGCCATGTAATGAGCTTGCACTGATGTATAATGAGGGTACATTTCAGAGGCAAGATACTGTACTGCTACCATATTGAACTGAAGTGTCTGAGTTCTGATTCATATCTGGGATGACTTTTCTTACGTGGCAGGTGAGGTTTAATGCATGGTAAAATTAATAATATTGTACTATAGTAATTTCCAACCTGTCGCACCAAAGATAAGGAATTTAGGTTATTGGTAATAGTTAAAGTTCAACCAGATCTGTTATAATTGTGAGTAGTTTTCATCTTGTGAATTTCCTCTTGATCCATTTTAGTAAGATTACATTTTTCTCTTCTTTTTCTGCCCTAGAATGGCATCAACTTTATTTTACCTTGGCATTTTTTATCTATTGCCACTACTATTAATACCCTGTATTTTATCGAGCATGTCAGCATAGTTGAAGAGAGAGAAGGAGCAGTGGTGTTTGTTATCATGAAGGCCATGAAGGGTTTTATTCTAGCTTTCCCATTCATTCACTGGCTCCCAGGCAAGGCACCTCTCTCCAACATATTTACCACCTGGAGATTTTGGGACTCCACAGTAATCCTAATATAAGACTGAAGGGTAGTAGGGATCAATTCATTTAGTGTTTTTTTTTTTTTTCTTTTCACAACTATTTGCTGAACATCTGCTATGTTTTAGGTACAGAAAGTGTATAGCTCTGTCTGAAATCTTGGCAAAATAATATGTAAGTAATTTAAGAGTGCTAATTAAGAGAAATAATAGCAAGCAGTTATAAAGGACTTTGCAGTTGGCAAAGTACTTTTCAGTTACAGACTCATTCAGTTAAATGAATGTAATCACTTCACCTCATATACTGGGTGGAAGGATGCTTTGTGGCCTTGCAGGAGATTAGTGTCTCAGCTTTTTAAGCCTTAATGTTAACAATTCATGTACTTTATGTCAACTTATAGGAGAGTTGGAAAGTTCTTTTCCCATTCCCACATGACCCTGCTTTGTAGAAATATTAGAATGTAAAATAAATATAAAATATCCACTTATTTTAGGGAGGGAGAAACAAAGATGGTAAAGCCACAGTTTTCTTTCTATGGAGTAGCCAGCATGCTAGTTCTGTTCAACAGCTACTCAGTATTTGCCATTCTCCAAGGTGGCTGCATGATGATTGATGAAATCCAGTTGGTACCTAATACTTGATTTTAGAAGAACTGGATAGCTCCATGGCCAGACTGTCAGCGAATGCTCCAGGGCACCCTTCTACATCCATCTTAAATTAGGTCACTTCTCCCCCTCCACCATTCCCTCTGGTCCACGAGGCCGCCACCTCTCGCCAGTGCCTCCCAGTCACTCTTCCTGCAGCCCCCTTACCCTGTCACCGTCGATGTTCAGTAGGGCGGTCAGTCATCCTCGAGCCAGCACTGCCCGGAGAATCCTCTGTGGTGGAGGACGTGTGCTACACAGGTGGCCAATAGCAGCCACCCACTGCACGTGGCTTCTGAGTACTTAAAATGAGGCTAGTGCCACCGAGGACTTCTCTAATTTTGTTTTTATTTTCATTTAAAGTTTAATTAATTGTAATTAGCCACTAGTGGCTAGGGGCTATCATATGAACAGTACAGTCCTGAAATATAAGTCAATTCACGTTTCTTTTCTACTCAAAACCCTCCATGGCATACCTTTGCACTCACAGTAAAAACCAAAATTTTCACAGTCAATACCATGGCACCTAAGCTAGAAGTTGACTTAAGTTGAACTCAGGAAAAAATGCACAGCCTTAAATCCTTTTTTAAATGAAAAAAAAAAAAGGTGTAAATGTAAGTTAAATTATTTAGAACAATTCCAAATGTCATAACAAAAAATGAGTAATAACATAATTGAATAAAAGCAGTAGTAAGTAACCTAGAAAAACATAAATGAATAAATCAAGATAAGTCAGGTAAAAGTCAGGCAAACCTGAAAAACCAAGAAAAAAATGTATTTAACAATTGGTCAAAAAGACAATGCCTTAAAGAAAATAAGCTATATTGTAATGTATTGTTAACAAACTTTGAAAGTGTAAACAGATGGCATAAGAATAAATTAAGACATTTATTCTTTTTAATTTTCTGGAAAGTTTTATAACATGGGCATTCTAGGTTTTGCAAGTTTGAGGACTTAGAGAGTAAACTTTTGAGTCCACAGTCTTGAACAACACACTCATGTCTAAACCCTGTTCAGCACTTAGCATCTCTTTCTCAATTACCGGTTTCATTAACTGCTCTTAGAATACAGACCTGAACATCCTCTATAAAACACAGTAACTAAAATAACCATAATCCATTCACACATTTGACATTCTTTAGAGTATTAGAAAATCCTCAATTACATCATAGATTATGTCAAACAATTATCTCAAAGAATGACAAAAGGGAGCATTTCATGCAAAATCATTTTCTAATGAATAAAAATTGAACAAAATAAATAGATTGTGTTTGTATTTTGTGTGTGTTTGTATATTTTTTATCCCACAAAAATTGAAGTAGCTTACATAAAATATATAAATACACAGAATATATAAAATAAAATTCAATAATATAAAATAAAGGTAAAACTTTTGTAAAGATAAGAAACCCAGTCAGGGGTGAGACAGTGACTTCCTTCACATAGTATAAACTACCAAGATGACTCAAAATATGAAACACTTCTCTTGAAATCAAGAACAAAACAAGGTTGTAATCGACCACTCTTTACTTAACTAGCTCTGGAAGTTCTGGTTAATAAAAAAAAAAAAAAAATTAAAACTAAAGTAAGTAGATGTATCTATGAGAAAAAAGAAAAGTTTTGATTTTGCTCATGTTTTTCTATGCCTAAAAATTGTCAAGTGGCTCAGAGGTTAAAGCATCTACCTGCAGTGCGGGAGACCTGGGTTCGATCCCTGGGTTGGGAAGATCCTCTGGAGAAGGAAATGGCAACCCAATCCAGTACTCTTGCCTGAAAAATTACATGGACTGAGGAGCCTGGTGGGCTTCAGTCCATGGGGTCGCAAAGAGTCGGACACGACTGAGTGACTTCACCTTCACCTTTCTATGCCTGGAAAGTCCTGTGAGACTTTTAAAACTATGAGATTCATAGCTTAGTGAAATGGCTGAAAACAAGATTAATAGACAAAAATGAGGAACCTCCCTATACTGTAACTATAACCTATTAGAAAAATACTAGAGAAATAATCCCATTCACAATTCTGAGACACATAAAAAAAATGGAGAACATTGTCCATACCCATTTAAAGTTAATTCCTTTATTTGAAAAACAAGGAGTTAATTTGTAAGCCTAGAAGATCAATTGAAATGTTTGGTGTTTCTCAACAGGAAGTCAACAGTTCTTTCTGATCTCATTTATATAATAGTTGTAATCCTAATAAACCCTGAGCAGCAGAACTAAAGTTATGAGATAACACAAGCAAAGTCACAACTAAAACAGTGATTGAGGATGGAGGTTAGCATTTGGTGTGACCATCATATCATGATCCCCACGCCCCAGACACCAAGCCCAGAGGCCTGAGAAATTCACCTTATTTAACCCTCAACGAAGATCATGGCATCCAGTCCCATCACTTCATGGGAAATAGATGGGGAAACAGTGGAAACAGTGTCAGACTATTTTTTTGGGCTCCAAAATCACTGCAGATGGTGACTGCAGCCATGAAATTAAAAGATGCTTACTCCTTGGAAGAAAAGTTATGATCAACCTAGATAGCATATTCAAAAGCAGAGACATTACTTTGCCGACTAAGGTCCATCTAGTCAAGGCTATGGTTTTTCCTGTGGTCATATATGGATGTGAGAGTTGAACTGTGAAGAAGGCTGAGTGCCGAAGAATTGATGCTTTTGAACTGTGGTGTTGGAGAAGACTCTTGAGAGTCCCTTGGACTGCAAGGAGATCCAACCAGTCCATTCTGAAGGAGATCAGCCCTAGCATTTCTTTGGAGGGATTGATGCTGAAGCTGAAACTCCAGTACTTTGGCCACCTCATGCGAAGAGTTGACTCATTGGAAAAGACCCTGATGCTGGGAGGGATTGGGGGCAGGAGGAGAAGGGGACGACCGAGGATGGGATGGCTGGATGGCATCACTGACTCGATGGACATGAGTCTGAGTGAACTCCGGGAGTTGGTGATGGACAGGGAGGCCTGGCGTGCTGCGATTCATGGGGTCACAAAGAGTCAGACGCGACTGAACTGAACTGAACCCTCATACCAGCCGTAAGAGGTAGATAACCACCCCCTTTTAAGATGAGAAAACTGAGCTTTGTTTAAGACAAAGCCAAGATTCAAAGCTACATACATCTGACTTCAAAGCTCTCAGAAAGTGTAAGAAAGCAAGAGATCAAATAGATTAATCAAAAACTTAATCTGTTATATGTATCAGTTAATATATATATATCTCTGTGTGTGTACACATTCTTGGAGGACTCAAATCACTGTAGAAGGGATATGTTATTTAGTAGTTAATACATTGTGTGACTTACCAGGATATCAGATAACCAGTTTAGAGTTTTATTGGCTACAGCTCACAAAGATAAATGTTGATGCAATAAAGAGTTAAATATGATACAAATAAAGTCATAAAAGTTTATACAGAAATAGAATTGAACAGATAGCAAAGTCTTAATAAGAAAAAGTTCCCAGAATTTTAGCAAATAAAGGAAAAAAACAGAGGAACAGATTGATAGATTTAGCTATTTGATAAGCTAAATTTTTTATGTCTAAAGTTCCCAAAAGAAAAGGGCAACTAGAGGACTAAGAAAACATCTTTTCATCAAATAACACATTAAAGTTTTATATCTCTTTATATAAAGAGCCCATGCAAATCAATAGAAAAAACACTGCCAATTCAATAAATAGGCAAAAAAGATCACAGATCAATCATGAAATAGAAGGTGAAACTTATAAACAAATGTCAGGAAAGGTGTTTGTCATTCCTCATAATTGAACAGTTCCAAAGTTCTGTTTTAAAAGAAAACAACCATTATATACCATTTCTCTATAAAATTAGTAGAAGAAAAACAGTTTAGCGTAATGTACGTCTACTGCAGATAAGAGATCAGTTGGTTCTGATTTTTTAGAAAATAACTTGGTGGTATGAAACAAGTGCCCTAAAATTCTTATTCTTTGATGTAAGAAAGAGGGGTGCTCAGGAAGAGGGAGGGAGATATTCCCACAGTGCATTTGTCAAATGTAGCCTAAATGTCAGGATACGTGACCCTCGTGCAGGTCGTTTTGGGGTCTGTAGCACAGGGGGGTTTGCAGCACTGCTCTGGAGTCGGACAGACCATGGTTCACATTCTGCATGTATCATTAGTAGCTCCATGGCCCAGGGAAGCCGCCTAATCCATCTAAACTTGAATGTACTCATCTGTCAGATGGGGTAACTCTTGATGCGCCACTATGAGCATGTGAATAAAATAATGCGTGTAAAAGTTAGCATACATTGTATAATGAGCCTTGAATTAACTATTAGTTTGCCATCATTAATTATTATAATTAAGACATATTATGATCAACAGATACTCTATTTTTCATTATAATTAATAATAGACAGCTTATAACATAATTAATAATGCATCTTATAGGTATAATTAATAATGAATGGTAACAAATTTTAATAACCCCTTGTCTAGTAATTGACAGAATGAAAACAGTGACGTAAATCAACTGGATTCTTGGGGTCCAGCTCTTCAGAGCCATTTCTGGCTTCAAACTCTGACAGCTGCCTGCGTGCTCCAGCCTCACCTTCTTCCTCCCAGAGCCATCAGAAGTCAGCTTTCTCGGGTTAATAATCACTTCCAGTTTGAGAGCTTTCTGCAACGGGGGAGATTCCCAGGTGCTCCAACCAAGGAATCCTTGGTACGAAATGTCAGCAGCTGCTCTAGCTCCCCGAGCACCTGTGAGTGCAGGTGTTGGTCGTGGTTCATCTCAGTCAGTCTCCACTCTGTGTAGAACCCCCTTCCACCTGGGAAACCGTGAGTTGCCTCATGCAGCTCACCGTATGCACTGCTGCTGCGGTGGGATTCCTTCGAGCCCTAGGCACTGTGTGTTGATGGCTGGCTTTGGTCCGTCTGCAGCATGCATGGAGCGCCTGTGTTTGTGCTAAGTTGTTCAGTCAGTTTGTTTCATGGTCTGGGTTTGGGAAAGAACAAGAAAAAAGGGGGAAGGGGGAGTGGAAATCCCAAACCTTCCCTCAAAATTTATTCTGGAACCTGGAACTTAAGACTGTTAGCCAAATGCAGTCCATTCTGTAACAGAAGGTGTGAATTTATTATTAAGTTTGAAACTAAGGTTTTGTTTGTGGGGTTTACTGAGTTTGTTACCTTGAAGAAGTTAAACCCCTTGGAGGTGCTTTATGTTTAAATCGTGTTTTCAGGAACTCCTTTTGGAGCCTCTGAAAAAGGACCTGAAATGGGTATGCGGATTCGGGTACGTTTTGAAGCTCTGCTAGTTTAATTGACAGGACCAAGAACTTGAGTGGTAGCATTTAGGAAGAATTCCATTAGTGATGACCGATTTGTTATCGTCCCTGTATCATCTGCATCTTTTGATGAATTCATCATGTTTATACCTCTCATCGCACCCCATAGAAAACTTACCTAAAGGTTACAGAAAGAAATGCCGTTATTTCGTCTCTGTGCAGTCCCAGCTATGAGACAGTGTGAGGTGGGGTTCCGAGATGGCGCCTCCGCAGGAGCCAGCACTTGCTGGGACCTGTTTATGAACCATGTTCATTTCCACAGGTGCCACCTCATCCTCATTTTGCTTTTTATTAAACTTTCAGACTAGTAATTCTAAAGCTTTAGTTTAAAGGGTGATAAATTTAAAACTCTGTAATCATGTGTATTTTTAAAGGAATTATCTCAGATAATTTCACTCTGTAGGCATGTACTGTGGCAGATGTTTGCAAATCTTGGTTTAAAACTGATTGAAATATTTTAAGAAAACTGAAATAATGTCAGTGGTAAAATTTATTTTGCCAAGTGCAGATGTAAGGCATCAAGTTCTCAGACTGATGGCAGAATTAACAAAAAACACCATCTGGTTCAATAATTATCTGAAAATACCCATATTCTTGGATTTGTTTAATACCACTTATTTCCCAGCTTTATTTTATCTGGGTTTACACACCAACCAGACTAGGTTGTACAAAACGGAGACTATTTCCATCTGATCATTTTTAAAAATGTGTGTTTGCATGAATAATGAATCTTTGAATTGTTACTAAACAAGCAAATTATTTGCGTATGTGTCACATCGGTTATCAAGTTTGCACATGTGACAGCTTCAACAGCCGTCACGTAAAACGCATAAAGCTTGTAACCATATGTTTTTGCTTGACAAAAAGCTAAAACTCAAGATCAATTTTCAATATGGAATGCACAAATTAACACTTTAAAATGCACCACAATATGTACAGCTTGGCAAAATTTGCAGAAATAGACGTCTCTAGATATTAACTGATATCTTTGGATTCGACCTTAAGGTATTCAATCATTTTGATTAAAAGACTGATTTCTCATAAAACCACAGTCTGTTGGAGGCGCAAAGCCAATGACATTTGAGCATTCATATATTTTCATAAACTTTGAACAATGTCAGTGAGACACCTCTTCAATCTTGGCCACACAACAGCAGGGTATTCAATCTTTCTTTAGCTTAAGACAGAAAATTTGAATATCAGCACAGGGTTATAAATGGGGCGGCCCACATGGCGTGCTCTGTGTGGGCCGCGAGGCGCAGCCTGTGGCGGCCCCGCGCAGGTCCTCTGCACCCCTGACCGCTGGTCAGCCCGCCTTTCCCGCCCTTGCCCCTCCCGCCCCTCCAGAGGCGCTCTGGGAAGGGCTTTGAGCTTGGTTTCCTGAAACAGCTCCTTTGGAGATTTTCTTTGGGGCCAGGATGGGTGGAGATTTTAAAATGGCCTCTCCTGCTCTCAGACACGGTTTGTGATAATTACTGGAAGTGCTGTGGTGATACAGACTCCCCGATAGTTCTTCGGTAACTTTTCCATCTTTTGAATGCAGTGATTACTCATTATGCTGCCAAGGACACCTGTTCCCCTTTGGCGTCCTGAATGAGGTCTTCGTGAAAACTAGGTGCTCTTCGAAGTGCTTCCGTTTTTTGATCGTGCTGCTCAGTGCGGGGTGATTATCCTGTGTGGTAGGTGAGACGGCTAAGGTTCTTAGTCTGTTGTAAATGACACAGCGTTAGTGTATTAACGGCCACTACAGAGAGCATGGCTCTGCTTTAGTGCTCCCTCACCAGCAGCTTGGGCCAAACCAGACAGGCCGCATGGGGCGACGAGCAGCTCTGTCGCCCAAACAGAAAAGATGACAACATTCTGTTCAGTAATGAGACAATGAAGGCACATTTTAATATGTTGTTGCTGACTAAGGTCCATCTAGTCAAGGCTATGGTTTTTCCACTAGTCATGTATGGATGTGAGAGTTGGACTGTGAAGAAAGTGGAGCACTGAAGAATTGATGCTTTTGAAGTGTGGTGTTGGAGAAGACTCTTGAGAGTCCCTTGGACTGCAAGGAGATCCAACCAGTCCATTCTGAAGGAGATCAGCCCTAGCATTTCTTTGGAAGGAATGATGCTGAAGCTGAAACTCCAGTACTTTGGCCACCTCATGCGAAGAGTTGACTCATTGGAAAAGACTGTGATGCTGGGAGGGATTGGGGGCAGGAGGAGAAGGGGACGACAGAGGATGAGATGGCTGGATGGCATCACGGACTCAATGGACGTGGGTCTGGGTGAACTCCGGGAGTTGGTAATGGACAGGGAGGCCTGGCGTGCTGCCATTTGTGGGGTTGCAAAGAGTCAGACACGACTGAGTGACTGAACTGAACTAAACATGTGACAGATGTCGAAAGTGTTTTACCTAAGATCCCTTGGAGAAAGGATCGGCTACCTGCTCCGGTTTTCTTGGGCTTCCCTGGTGGCTCACACAGTAAAGAACCCACTGGCGGTGTGGGAGACCTGGGTTCAGTCCCTGGGTCAGGAAGATCCCCTGGAGAAGGGAGAACAGCTACCCACTCCAGGATCCTTGCCTGGAGAATCCCACGGACAGAGGAGCCTGGCGGGCCACAGTCCATGGGCTTGCAAAGAGTTGGACACCACTGTGTGACTAACACTCCCATATTTTCACTTGGAGAAGGGAATGGTTACCCACTCCAGGATCCTTGCCTGGAGAATCCCACGGACAGAGGAGCCTGGTGGGCTATATTGTTCATGGGGTCACAAACAGTCAGACATGACTGAGTGACTAACACACACACTAATTTGGGGGTTTCTCTGGTGGCTCAGAAGGTAAAGAATCCGCCCGCAATGTGGGAGAGCTGGGTTCGATCCCTGGGTGGGGAAGATGCCCTGGAGGTGAGCATGGCAGCCCACGCAGAGTAACAGCTGCCTGAGTAGGGTTGTGTGCCTCCACAGGGATGAGAAGGAGCGGACTGCTCAGGGAGGTGAGGGCACCCCGACCTTCCGAGGGGCCGAGCCAAGCCGTGCGGCCCCCTCAGGGCGCTGGGGTCTGTGTGTGCCAAGGACGAGGCGAGTGGCTGGTGAGGAGGCCTGATGCACCAGGAAAGAGCTCTGCATGCTCCTCACAGGAATCCCAGGGGCAAATTTCAGTTTAAGAATTCATCTTTGGTCCTCTGTGTAGGGTGGCTGGAGGGAGCAAGCGTACAGTTAGGAGTGTAGTTTATGGGACAATGTGGCCCAAGGTTGTAACCATGGAGACAGAGGAGATACCTTTTATTATCTATTTATTTATTGCTTTTGTTTATTATTGTACCTGAGACATAATAACTTCCCTCAGACACAGTGTATCATTAATATTTTGGCTGCCTGGCTAACTTCTCTTTAAACCAGCCCCAAAACAGTGACGTGTCCATTCGGCTGTGGCGGGCAGCAGATGTCAGTACCCACCTTATTACAATCTTGGGTCTGCTCTTGCTGCATGGGGGTGGTGCACGGTGCTTGTCACCATTTGTCAGCTGTTCCTTCTCACCGATCACATTTCACGCTGTCCTGAGGACGAGGGTCGGGAACACGCCTGCCACCTTAATTCAGATATTGTGTGTGCTCGTACATGCGGTACGTCTGCGTGTGTAGCGGGGGTGTGTGTGAACGTGTGTGTGTCCATCCGTTATATTTTCAGCATCTCTCTGTTCTGTGCCTGTGTTTTCCTGTTTCAGCATGTGTTTTTTTGCCCATTTCTGGAAAGTCCAGGTGGCACTAGTGGTAAAGATTCTGCCTGCCATTACAGGAGACTCAAGAGACTGAGGTTCAGTCCCCTGGGTCGAGAAGATCCCCTGGAGGAGGGCATGGCAACCCACTCCAGTATCCTTACCTGGAAAATCCCATGGACAGAGGAGCCTGGCAGGCTACAGTCCATGGGGTCGCATAGAGTCAGACACAGCTGAGCATGCACACACAGTCTGTGATTTGTTACATTTTTCTGTGAATCGTTGTCAGATACTTTAAAATGTCACAGAGCTGCAATTGTCCTAATGAAAAAATAGCTTCAAATTCAAAGTACACAAAATATCAACAGTCAAGGATGAATTCTTGCCACAACGCCTGCTTCAACAGGAAGAGCCTGTGTAGTGTGCAAGTCATGAGGAGACGCTTAGAAAGTACATGGTGTCAGTGTAAACAAACGGCCACAGTGAAATGCTGAAAGTCTTTATAAAAATGTGTGTCAGATGAAGAGTTAAACACAGCAACCGTTTGAGGGAGGAGTTAATCCTGAAAGTAATGTGATCTTTGGGGGCCGTGGTCACAGATGAAAATGCCATCTGAACATGAGTATGCCAAGTTCATCAGTGTACCTGAATTGTGAATATCTGAGTTGGAAACGTAAGGTTTTAACTGTGAACTCCTTCGGATTTAATAGCTTCCAGCAACAGCAGTCCAAGCGGTACATCAGAGTTCACTTTTGTCGGTGGGAAAGTATTATACATTATTATCATACATTATTATCTAAAGGTTTGAGATTATATCTCCACAAATCACACTGTGGATTAAATTAAAGCTTTCACAGATTCTGTTGGAAATATAATTGGGAATTATCTGCGTAATTCGGGTTGCTTTCAAAATGTGAATTATTAAAAATATGAATTGTTAGCTTGGCATTTAGAATATATGCCACATCTCCCTAACTTCTGTAGCCGGATGAGATATTGAGAGGAAATGCTTTAGAAACAGATTCAAGTCCGCACGCCTTCACATATGTGTCCTTCTGGCTGGGGGATGAGCCCAATGGCAGGTGAGCAGTGCAGTGAGTGCAAGCTGGGAGCTCTCGCGGGGGTCGCAGCCCCAGAGGACAGTCTGTGTGGAGGACCCCCGTGCCTGCCTTCCGCGGTGGGGAGCTGGGCTAGACCCTGTCAGGAGATGCCGTGGGGATGGCAGGGACGGCCTGTGAGCCCGGCAGACCTGAGCCCGTGTCTCCTCCACGCTGTCCTTCTGTGTGCGCCCCAGGAGGGGCGCTCTCCCACTCACGAAGCCACAGGGACTCATCTTCTCTTTAGCAATTTGCCATCGTTAATAAACAGTCATTAATTCAAGGTCAGCTTAACCTTCTAGAACCAGGGGTTTGCTGCCCTGAAAGCTGTCATTCCTTCATACAAATAGCAGTTCATTCTGCTTCGAGGCCCAGCCCGTGTCTTAACAGCACAGATTGTAAGTCTCATATATCACCTGTTAAGGGCCAGCTTGGACCAATTAATAAAGGAAGTTCAGCTTTCCATGCTATTAAATAATGTAGTGGGAATTATTTTTAAAAATAGCTTTAAGTAATATGAAAACAATCATTATATTTAATTGTGCAGAGATAATACAATCAATGGATTCTAATAATATTTTCTATTCTTTAATTTTTGCATATCTTACAGTGGTTCCATACTTTTCCTTACCTGTTTCCCGTAAAATAGAAAATAGATCCAAAAAAAAAATTTCTTTAAGGACATTGATAGTCTTTAGAATGTGGAGAAAATTGATCAAAATATTAATTAGACTTTTGTTTTGCTAGTTTGCATCAGACAGATGGAGTTGTGATCTTTAACAACACCATGACTTATGAAACTGCTTGTGTACTAAAATGCCATTATTAACACAACAGTGGTTTTCAGCAGTTGGTAATTATTGGCATAATTAAACATTTATCAAGAAATGAGTATTTATCATTCATTAAACTTTCATTAAAAATCCATCTTAGCACAGGCTGGATTAGCCAGTGATTTTCAGTGATAACTTCTTAACTTCTGGCAGGAATCTAGAATGTTTTCATAATAACTGAAGTTGTACACAAGGTAACAGGCCAGGAATGGTGGGCAATTATAGGATTTCAGATTGATTTGGTACTAAGTGTTTTTTAAGACTTGGACCCAGAGTGAGATGGTACTTGGCAATGTTCTTTAGGGTTCACAGCATTTGGCACCTTCTAGCAGCCTATCTAGTGAAACGCGTTACCCTTGGCAAAGAAAAGTCAGTGGTTAGCAAGAGATGTAATGGTATTTACGTAATTTAAGTTCCCCCAAACATGGAGTTCAGTTCAGTTCAGTTCATTCGCTCAGTTGTGTCCGACTCTTTGCAACCCCATGAATCGCAGCACTCCAGGCCTCCCTGTCTATCACCAGCTCCCGGAGTTCACTCAGACTCACACCCATTGAGTCCGTGATGCCATCCAGCCATCTCATCCTTAGTCGTCCCCTTCTCCTCCTGCCCCCAATCCCTCCCAGCATCAGGGTCTTTTCCAATGAATCAACTCTTCGCATGAGGTGGCCAAAGTACTGGAGCTACAGTTTTAGCATCATTCCTTCCAAAGAAATCCCAGTGTTGAGCTCCTGGAGTGTTTACATATTTCAGGATGTGAAAGTTTCTATTGGACGTAGAAGCCAGAAAGGAGGCAGAGCCACACTAATGCCCCAGCTTGAAAGTTAGGCCAGACCAGCAAGGTCACCTTCCCATCCATGCCACTTTCTGGGGCTGTCTTGTCAAACCAGGGCTTTTGACACACAGCACACGTCACGTGTACAGTCAGGGGTCGTGTGCAGGTTTGCTGACTTATTTAGACCACCTGCTCGTTCCCAGAATTGGCAATAAGGAAATGGATGGTACAAATCTAATGGACAGAGGGCTGCCTCTGATAGCTGCTCTCAGCTCCTTTCTTCTAACTGGACACGTTTTCCCCTGTTAACTGTAGACTGCTGCCACCTGGTTCTCCAGAGAACCATGCTTTTGTTTTGTTCAGAAGTTGAAACCTGATCACATACTAACTGCAGCCTTCCACCCTTCTCTCGTCTTCTCTCACCATTAAAACAGGTGTGGGTGTCCCAGCCTGGGGTTTACGCAGTCTCAGATTGACCCCAGACGCTAACTGGAAAGCTTCACGTGTATTTACATGCAGGGCATCCTCCTGAGCTTCCATGCCTGGGAGGACAATGGCGGTATATAACTGAGACCACTCAGAAAGCCTCCTCACATACAGGCTAGGGCCTCGGATCTTATTCGATATTCAGCAACTTTGTTTTTGTTTTCTCTTGGGCAAAAAATTTACTGTATCAGTGCTTTTATGTCACAAAAATGAATTGAATTTGTACCCTTTAGTGCAAACAACAATAGACAGAGTGGTAACCTAGTGGAAAACAAATAGACACCCCGTCCCTTTTGGGGATTCAGAGAAGTTCAGAAAGATGGAGCTGACGGTGGAGAGGTGGCAGATAAAAAGAGGCCAAAGCAGGAAGGAATCCGGCGGTCATTTATTACCATGCCATCTTCATAGTGTTTGCTGAACCAAGGTGGAGAGTAATGATTCAGACAAATGACGTTAATCATAATAGCTGGCCCTTTGGCAAAAATGGAATACCTAGCATTGCAGCAGGAGACCTAATCAGATTCTCCAAACTTGCTTCAGAAAGAATATTCTGTCTTAGTTTTCTGTCCCTGGCTTCCCGTGGGATACATCACCCCTAAAAGAAACAGAGTGGTAAGCAGCTGTGCCCTCTTCCCTTCTCTTCCCCCTGACCCCCTCAGAGATAATCACATTAAACTCAATGATTAATATTGATAGTGAAGCCATAATATTCTCATGCCTTCTTCATATTTATCTAATGTGATAAGATGGCAAGAGATGTAATGACCATTTGAGTCATATTTTCCATAATCCTGATAATCAGAGTTTAGCTGTACTTCCTCAGAAATGATTTTAAATTCATGTCATGAGACCAAGCTATGTCACCCGTGTGGGTCTGTGTGCTCTGATTCTGGGTGGAGAGGTTTGCTGGTCTGTTCAGAAGTCAACTGATCGTTCCATGTATTCTCAGTGCTCCTGCTCAGAATCCACTGAAAGATGGACTCCGTGTCCTTGATCTCTGATTTGTGTTAAAGCTGGGCAAGCAGTTTCCTTTGTCTTTGCTATCTTGGATTTTTATGGATTTTTAAAAATTAGCCTCATCAGTAGAATGTATTAGTTATTTTTTATAGACACAGTTTCATTTAACAACAAAACCAAAATTCATTTGGTCCTAAATACTTCCAGATTTATTAATTAGGTACATTTTGTCACCACTTTATCACACATACTTTGGCACCTAGACCCTCAGATCATAATGCTGTTGTGTAGAAGGAAAAACAATTTAGAGACTCAGCTATATGTCATCTCTAGGGGAAAATTATGTTGACGTGTGGGAGGTTAATGTACACACTTTAGATTCTCTGTGATTTGCTGTTTTCTACTTCATAACTCTAGGTAAACAGTTTCGCTGCCATTTAATGCACAGGTTAAGTGTAGTTGCAGGCTATTATACATCATTAAAGTAAGTGATATGCAGCCATGGGAGAAAGATGGAAGCTTTTCACTTGTAGCTGCTTGGACATTTCATTTGTCATCTGGTCTAGCAGCACAGAAATTAGTCGTGGCCACTTTGTTGTAATTTAGAGCGTGGCATCATGAATTAAGCATTGGTTGCACCATTTGGGCTGATTGGTGCTGATCAGTTTTGCGCCTCCCCCCACCTCATCTCAATAACAAATTTGTTCAGGCAACAAAGCCTGTAGTGTTCAATCAAAACTTTCTTTCTGGTGCCCTGTTGTTGTTACTCAGTCGAAGTGAATACCAGGCATCTTTGAATACAGAGGTTCTTTCAACAATTATGGAAGAGGTACAGTAGATATTATGGAAGGTATCTGTCATATCAAGTGGCACCTTGCATTCTGCCATCAATTTATTATATTACTTCTGGCCCTCAAAGAAGGAAACAGCGCTGACAGTGGTTTAGCCATACGGACTGAAGTGTAGTGTGGCAAATGGGATAGATACCAATAGGTTGCACCTTAGAGCCCGGCCCGCTATATCTGATCAATGACCAATTTATTACTAATCACACCCAATCAGTAGAATACCGTAGACATTTATTTTCATCTGGCAGCCAACAGGCACGGAATAATTTTTTTTTAGAAATAAGGAACTGCCATGCACAAGAGGGAACATGACTGATACGTCCTGCACTTAAGTCTACTGTACATTGTAGCCAGACAGCCTGTCCCGGGGAGATGGTGCGTGTATCTGATTACCAGTGGGCATCGCATCCCGCTCGCCTCTGGAATACATTACAGATGCCAGCTCTTGACTTGAGGATGCTGTTAGTGAGATATCTAGTGATAGGGGAGGTATCACACCAGAATAGGATCCATAGGCATTAGTGTCAAGAAGAAGAATGTCTTGCCTGCCCTTTCTCCCGGGTTATTGCATGGGTTATACAAAGATTGGGACGAGTTAATAGGAAACAAAGAAACCAGAGGTGGTAGGAAGGGGTAGGGGTAGGGGAAGCAATAGCACTGCAGAAATACTTGACTTTTGCTGGTGTCCCTCTTCTCTCCCAGAGCAGCAGCTTTCTTAGAAGTACCTGACATGATCATTACAGGCATCTACACCATGTAGAACTGAGGCTAAACAGAGCACACCCAACACAGAGAGGTGATGAGAGCTCCACAAGCCCATTCTAAGTTTCAGCAAGAGCATGTCAACCTTTGCAGCTGAGTTACAGTGGGGATGGAAAAATACTGCAATTCTCAGATTTCGTTTCCATTGTGATTTACGTAGATGAAAGCAATGATAATAGAAAAAGGAAAAAAAGGTCTGTGATATGCGAGGGGTAGTGTCACCTAGCAGTTCCTTTCTGAGTGAGGAGCGTTTATTGTTTCACAGGAGAGAATTTATCCCATTTGTTGTTAAAACGACATACCTGAATCCTTGTTCACACCCAGGATGAGGGAAATGATTTATTGTCTGTCCCTTGAATTTCTCTGAGCATTCTGTCTAAACTTTAAAGGAGGATTACATTTGCGATTAAATCTTAACAAATGTTGTTTTAACTAGACTGCAATATATGTTATTGACAACAAGCGCCTTTTCTTCTCAAAATAACATTGGTGCTTAGGCATGCAATTTACAAAAATGACAAGGAAGGGTGGTACTTTTCCCAAGGTGAATGTGAGTTGACTGATTAGCTGGTATTTTAACTTAGATTCTTGCAAATTACAGACATAAGAAACCCTGCAATTTATATGTACTTTAGAAGTGAAAGCTTTAATCCCATGATTCATGAAAGTAAAGTGGTAATAATTTAAGTACCATATTTTATTTATCCCTCAGACTTGTCAGCCGATACCAGAAGTATTCCTACTATTTCTGGGTTGCTGCCTTTGGTCACCTAATTGCTTCTTAGGAAGTTAAGAGGGAAATTGCTTATATAACTACATGGATTGTCTTTGGCAGCGTCGAGCCAAGGCATCAATCAGTCCATCTGGGTAAAATCACAAGCTGACTCCGATATTGCTAAATATTTATACTGTCAAATACACACAGACATCCAGATGAAAGGAGGCATTCATTAGGAATTCTCCAGCTTGTCAGTTTAAAGATGTAGATTAGAGCAAAACCTCCCACTATGGTACTGAGTGCTCAAGAAAAGTCTATATTTAGCCATTCTGAGCATAAATATCATCATATTGCCTCATTTAGGTAAATAGAGAATAAATATTGTCAAGATGATCTAGAGATAATGTAAACAGATCCCTGTTCAGAAAATGTGTTTCAGGGGAAATTCCAGGACAGTGATGTGCCCATGATGCTTTTTGGTTTAACCCTTTTCCTTAATCACGTCCCCCTCCCCTTTTTGGTAACAGAGATTGTGTTGCTGACAGATTAGGGGGAAAAGATGAAGAGAGGAAAAAAAAAAATTTTTTTTTTTTTTAGCCACAAAGGTGATTTCAAGTTATGTGAATTAGAACACTAATTAGTGCTTGTGCTGCAGGACTGTCTTGATAGTTGCAGAAACTGCTGCTGCTGCCGAAAATAATCTGCCGCGGTGGTGAGGTTCATTTCAGGGTTTCACAGAGCTGACGGCGCCCGTGCCTCTCAAGGGCGCGCCGCCGCTGCGAGGCAAAGGCGTCATCTGACCGACCATGTGTCGACGTGGTGCCCAGGCTGAGGTTCTGCTGTGGCAGGTTGTTCTGAAACAAGGTCTGTCACACCGTGAGACTCTGCCCAGAAGGCTGTGATGTACACCGGAACCCACAGTTCAGAGCTGCGCTGGGACCTGGCAAACGCCTTCCCTGAGTGTCAGGCCCAGCGCACAGGTGTGGATCCAGCCCGAAGGTGTGGGTCCAGCCGGGTCCCGGGCACAGAGACTTTGTTCCTCCGCAGGGCACGTACTCATGCTCTGCCCGGGTAATTGATAATCTTAGAAGTTTATACTCCTTGGGAATTTTAACTGGTGTCAAAGTTTTAGTTAATTACACTAGATGATTTTTTTGAGATTAATAATTAACATCTCTCTTTATAACTAAATATCCATAATTAATCAGCAAATCATAACGTGAAGACTAATTAACTTCAAACTCCAGTCTTAACAGAAAATCCATATTACTCTCCAACATCATTAATTACCAGAGTAATCAAAGTTAGCCCTCGTGGGATAAAACATAAAGCTTTGTGGGTTTATCAGCTAAACTGTTGCACAGAGGAATTTCCAAACTAACTTCAAATGGCTTTGCCGGTTGCACAGTGACTGGGTTATTCCAGCACACTTTGCCTGGCTACACACTCCATTGTCAAGAGGCTCCCTGGCCGCCGGCTGAGGAACCAGCAGGGGAAAGCCTTCACCGCGGGTTAGTTCCGTGATCTCTGGGAACCGCGCAATCTGGCTCACTGTCTTCAGAACTGCATTGCACCTCTTAATTTCTTTCCTCCTCCTCACAGAACTGCTAGTTAGCTGGTTTAAAATTATTAGTAACAAGCCAAAGTGTCTGTCCAACATCGTTCAAACATGGGGAATTTTTTTTTTTTTGGTAATAAAAAATGGAAACGTTATCTCTATCACTTGTGTTACAGAGAACTCAAGAATTAAAGGGATATTGTGTGAAAGGAAAAAGTACTGTGCAAGACAAATAAATTATAAAGTTAACATGAAAATTGCAAGAAATGAAATGGGGCCATGACAGTTTCCAAGAAACAGATGGGCACAGCTGTTTAAAAACTGAGAAGTGTCTTTTCAGGTTTTCACTTAGGTACTTAGGAGTTAAAAGTGTATTTAAAATCCATTTTTCAGTTAGCGTATCACCTCATCCTCCAAGTGCACACATCGAATACTGTTCTTTTGTGTGGCAGCTGTAAAAATCCTCAGCAATTTTTACTGTCAAGAAAATTCTGAATAAATAGAGGCTGTTAACTTAGGCAGATATCTCAGGTTATTTGGTGGCAATCAAGAACGCAGAGCACTTCAACTAATGGGTTATGATCAGAAACTGTTCCTAATAGCCAGCTAGAGGGATCTGAATATGAAGATTTCTATAATTTTGTTGTCAGCTTGTGATGTACTCTAGTGCTAATTATTTGGAACAATTATGTTTTCCTAATAACAAAAGAAGAAGCAGTGAATTAAGCAGGCTTACCTTCAGATCTTTAGATAACAGTTTAAATGCACTTGCCATTAAGAAATAACATTTCTTTTTGCCTTACGGAGCCCTAATTATTGAAGTGCTTGTCTTTTAGAATCTACGGCCTCCACTTCTTTTAAACCTGTTTGATGTGTCAGTTTGCACTGATGATCCAGTAACTAGTATTTTCTCAGTCTTAGGTTTATGCCTGCACCTCCCATAGGCTGCTTACTTCAGTTAGTTATTCAAAAACCATAATTAGTGCAGTAATTAACATGTGGATCCTTCAAAGGAAGACTGCTGGAATCACGGGACGCCTCTCATCATTCTTACTGATGTGCGGATGATAAAGAACTTAGGGTGATGTGACAACAGGATTTGTATTACTGCACATTAACTGTGCTGCAGGGAAATTCAGACAGGACCTTGGTCCACAGAGCCCTAACGTTTGAAAAAAGTAATTATCCACACTGTTTCTATAATTCAACTAGGTGTTATCCTGCATTTGCAGCTGTCAAATCATTTGTTTTAAATGTTTTTTTTAATCTTATGAATACTTGAAAGTTTTGAGTTTTGCACATTATCTCTTAACCATTTTCCAAACAGAGGTGCCACAGTTTCACCCTTTTTCCTTTCTTTTGTTAAATCCATTATGGAAAGAGTCTTTCTTGACAATTGATTTCAGGCAGTTGATGATAATTTGACTTGATGCAGGCTACAGTTTCAAACTCATAAAGAAAAGGCTCCACTTCCTACATTTCCCCAGGGAAATTTTTTGGGTTAAATCTCCATTTTCTCATAAACCGAATCTGTTGTTTCAAGCCACGGTGAATGCATTGTGTACAGTTAAATTTGGTTCTGGGTGTTCACAGCCACCCAGTTGGCCTCCTCTCTATGGGTGTTTCAATGGGCAGGTTTGGCCTTTAACTTCCTGTAAGCAGTGGCCCCCTTTCCGCACTTGTCAGGCAGTGACCTTTGCTCCCCAAATTCCATAGTGCATCTCATCCCTCAGGTAGCTCACATGAACTGGGGTGAAGTAGCTGTGCTCCTTGTAGAGGGGGAGGCGCCCTTATCAGCCAGAGGGAGGCCTGGGCGCTGCGCCCTGTGTTACCTTCCTCGGAGTTGAAGTCAGGCTGGGGCGGGAGTGGGTGCTGGATCCTGGATGTTGGCTATCGATTGGTGGAGAACAGTCATTTTTTTTTTTTTAATCTTACTTAAACTAAATGCTTATGAATTGACTCCCCATGTTTAGTACATTAAGCAAAAAAGATTATGAGTGCTGATCTTTACTCAAAATGGGGTGAAAGACTCCCCTCCTTAAAATCTCGCCCATTGGTTTGACATCTTCATGTATCTTCCATCCTGATGTTCCCCCCACCTTGCAAGCTGTTTGAGTGAACAGTACATCCCTACACATTCTCTTGGTTTCAGGGCTCGAGAGTTGCCTGTAATCGGTTTCAACCTCAGCGTAAGCCATTCAGTATCGTGAGCTCATTACTAACTTGTGACTGTGCTCAGCCACTCTCGTGGCCAGCTCTGTGACCCCATGCACCGTAGCGCGCCAGGCTCCCCATCCGTGGAGTGGGTGGCCATTTCCTTCTCCAAACTTGTGGCTGAGTGTGTGCATGTAATAATCTGCAAATGGACCCTCTGTGCCAATCAGAACACAAAGTTCTGCTGAATAACTCTTCTCCCAAAACATACACGCCCTAAAACTACCTGTATTGATGCTACTGCAATTAACTGTAAGTTCAGTACATTTTTGTACACTCTTCCTAATACATGGCCTTCTCCTCACCATCCTGACTTGGGAAAAACAGGTTTGAAAGCTGCCACCGCAGAGCGCCTGGGGTGCAGCATGGCTCCATGTGGGTGCTGCCCATCACTGTCATGAATATTGGGTCAGACCCATGGTGTGGGGGGTTTTCAGAGGTGATAATGACTTCCCAAGTCAGCGGTCCTGGAGGGTCTCTGGAGCAAGGGTGTCTGCCATGTGTGAAGCACTGCAGGCCAAGCATGTGCTACCTGTTGCTTCACACACTTAAAATACACTCCCGTTGCCCCATTCTAAAGACAGAAACAGAAGCTTAGCAAGGTTGAATAAGCTCTCTCAGCACACACAGCTAGTTAGAACCAAGCTTCGATTTACTCTGGAGCTCCCTCAGTCTTCAAGTCTGCCTGAAGTCACTTTATTAAGGAGAAGATGGCATTTTTGACAGGTAAAAGCCTCATTGTGTTTTGAAGTGGCCATCAGCATTATTGTCGTAAAAGAGAAGACCCCAAAGACCAATGGAACAGCTGTGGGATTCCCCCCCCCCCTTTCTTTAGCAACAGTGGAGTGCACATGCTCACTCTGATGCTTTCTCTGTACACAAGTTCTTCTGAACTGGCAGTAACCTGACATTCCCCTTACACTGGCACTGTAGCCCTGAGATCACTCAGGGCTGGAGACAAGCACCGTGGGTCTCTCACACAGGGCGTCCATCGGAGCACACCACAGACAGACAGACAGACAAAGCAACAATGCCAACACGGAGCAGAAAGCCAGCACTCAGCACCCATGTGACTAAAGGATAAGCGGGAGTTGAAAAGCAGTGTTAGCGGACCACAATCACAGCCGTCTGGTAGACAGCCACATCCCCATTTTCATGTACAGCCGCATTCAGTGATGATAACGGCTTTCCGCTAAGGAATACAAATCGCAGGGAAGACCTCCTGGCGTCTCCCATAGACAGAACCCAAGGCCGCCTGATACACGTCCATCTCTAGCATTAGGTAAGCTGCATCTCCTTGTTTTAGGTATCTAATCTACACCTATTTGGCATCTGTGAATATTCACTGCCCTTTGAATTAGCCTTGCCCATTTCTGTATCAGCAATGAGATAAAACATAAAAGTGAGTGATCGTTCAGCCTAATGAGTTTTGTAATTGTTAGACTTTCAAAGATCACATGGGCCACAGGGTTTGCGTTCTCTAGAAAATAAATATGACACGGGACAGAGCCGATTTCTTTTCAGGGGCTAAAAATAAGTCTTTGAGTTGTTCTAATCAGCTGGAGATGAGGAGCAGGAAATCATGGTGGTGTGTGGCCGTCAGCTCCTGGGATCAGGATGACCTAACTGGCCAGCAAATGCGGGCACATGACCAGGAGCACCTGTGACAGGAAGATCCAGCCGCTGCTCAAGGACCTTTCCTGACAAGGCCCTCAGCTGTTTATATGTAAAGCCTCGACTTCAAACAAGAAACAAGCTGAGGTTCAGTTTGCAAGTAGACTTAATCCTTTTCAGGTTTGCAGCTGGATGAGTTTGACCAATGTGTGCACTCGTGTAACCATTGCCCAAGTCAGGTTACAGACCATCTCCACCCCCTGCAACATCTCCTGGGGTCTCTTCATGGTAACTGTCTTCACCAAACATGCAGTTCTTGGCGGTGCCTGTAGTATTGTCTCTTCCAAGGGTCACAGAAATGAGATTGTGCAGTGGGTAGCCTCGTTTCCACTTAGCATAACTCTTTTGAGATTCAGTCCCATTGTTGCACTTGGCAGCTGTTTTCTTTTCCTACTGACCGTTACTCCATTGTTCAGATGTAGCACAGTACACTTGTCCATTCTCCCATTTACGGACATTTGGGTTGTTTCCAAACAACCCAAGTTGTGGGCGATCATGAACATAGCTACTCTAAACATTTGGGCACAGATCTTTGTGTGAACATGTGTTTTCATTTCCTTAGGAGTGGGGTTTCGCGGTCACATGGTGAGAAACTGCTCAACTGTTGCCCCTCGTGGCTGTGCCATTTTGCATTCCCACCGGCAGTGTGTGACAGTTCAGGGTGCTCCACATCCTCACCAGCACTTGGTGTTATCAGTCTTTTTAATGTCAGCCATTCTGGTGAGTGTGTCATGGTATCTCATGTGGTTTTAATTGGCATTTTCCTAGCGATTAATGATGCTGAGCATCTTTTCAAGTGTGTATCCACCTGTGAGTTGCTCTAATTTTTAGAAAATTCTCAAGATGGGTTAAAACATACTGCCAGTTCCCTAAAGGGCTTCCTTGGTGGCTCAGCAGTAAAGAATCCACCTGCAGTGCAGGAGCCACAGGAGATGTGGGTTTGATCCCAGAGTCAGGAAGAGCCCCTGGAGGAGGGCATGGCAACCCACTCCAGCATTCTTGCCTGGAGACCCACATGGACAAAGAGCCTGCAGGCTGCAGTCCACAGGGACACAGAGTTGTCCATGACTGAGTGACATAGCATGCACACACGCACTGAAGCCACACAGGGACGTGTGATTATCCCTCTTCTACCTGGCAACCAGCCAGATACTTGAAGACTCTTCTTATGTCCTATTTTCCAGCTCCCTGGATCTAGATTTGCCAAGCCAGCCTGCCCAGTTCCTCCCTCCCCTCTTCCCCCATTCCCGTGCTGTGGTTTCTGGACAGAAAACCCCTGCCTCCTACATCACCTCCATGCAGACAAGTTCCAGTCTGTGGCCCTCCATTCAAACTCGGTTCCTGGCACTGCGTGTAGTGCTCTCCTTTGCAAACACTGGGTCTTCTTAAAGTGACCAAAGTGGGATTCCCTCTGGGAGCCATAGCATCCTGTTATGATCAGACTGGATAAGCTGCCCCTCTGGCTTTACCTGAGCTGTTGGTTAAAATTATTAACTTGCCAAGGCAAATGCCTTGCATCTTGAAGTAAGTCCAACCTCTACCAAAGTACATATACTTGACAGGGATCAGTACAGAGAAATATTTGCAGGGGAGCCAGCTGATTTAATAATCAATGATAGTTTTTAAATTTGCTAAACTGCTAGGTTTATTTTTGACATTAAAGAGGTGCTGAGCAGTTGTGAATTATTTTGGTTGCTTTCAATCTTCGGTGTCTTCTATACGCGTCTGTAAGAAGTTACTGAGAAATATGCAGATATAGATAGCATAAGATTTTGATCCCTGTGGCCAAAATACAAAATACTATTGAAAGCGTCCTAGCTGATGAGAGCAGTTTGCCTTTCCTAACGTCCCTGGAGCCTTTGCAGAAAGTTTTAATAATTTATGGAACTGGTATTAGATCCATTTTTAGGGATATATAGTGGCATCTTACGGAAAATTAGGAGAAGGAAATGGCAACCCACTCCAGTACTCTTGCCTGGAGAATCCCATGGAGGGAGGAACCTGTTAGGCTACAGTCCATGGGGTCACAAAGAGTCGGACACAATGAGCGACTTCACTCACTTTGGGGAAAATTAAGTCTTGCCATTTGAACAAGTACACAAAATTGTTTACATACAGCTTCATGGGATGGTGTTTTGTTCTGCTCTGTTTTGTTTTGTCTTGTTTTATTAATATAAGGGGACAAGACCTCCAGAACTAGATTCCTTGATAGTTCTGGCCTTGACTTCAAGAAGCCACTGGAATATTCCATATTGCTCACAGCTCCTGTTACTTTGGGCTTTGTTCAGACTGGTTTGGTTTGCTTGGCTTGGCGTTTACTGGTGTTATTTCTCCTTTTGTGTTCCTCCACTGTTAGAAACAACCCTCAGTAATCTTGATGAGGAAGTGGGGCTGAATTTAAAATAGCCTTGTTCCTATCTCATACATATGGTGCTTTTCTAAACTTTGACAATTGTTAGTGACAGATTTTCGTTGGTAAGTTTAAGATAGGTAGTGTGAAATAAACATACTGTGTGCTTAGTTGCTAAGTCATGTCCAACTCCTGCGACCCCATGGACTATAGCTGGCCAGGCTCCTTTGTCAATGGAATTCTCCAAGGCTTTTAAAAATACTGGAGTCAATTGCCATTTCCTTCTCCAAGTAAATTTATTAGTTGTGCATTAATTTTATTGTGAATAAATTATATAAATATGCCAGATATGACTAAGGCTAAGGTGAAGTCACTCAGTCGTGTTCGACTCTTTGCGATCCCATGGACTGTAACCTACTAGGCTTCTCCGTCCATGGGATTCTCCAGGCAAGAATACTGGAGTGGATTGCCATTTCCTTCTCCAGGGGATCTTCCCGATCCAGGGATCGAACCCGGGTCTCCCACATTGGAGGCAGACGCTTTAACCGCTGAGCCACCAGGGAAGTTAAATATGACTAAAACCATATGGTATTTGACTGTTTGGGGGGGACTATCGTTTATTGTTACATGTGGTGGCGGTGGTGAAAATCTCTTACTTTCTTCTGAAGATCACCGTGTACCTAATGTTTTGGGCCAAGACTAAAGATTGTATTTGTTATCAGAGTCTTCTGGGTTCTTAACCTAGTTACTGCTACACTCAACACTCAGGCTAAATATACTGGTGTAAATCCCATTAGAGCAAAGACTTTCTCCTACGATATTATTTTAGAGTAAAAGAATGCAGTATCAGCAATGTGTGTTTGAACGAGGGGTGACAGTTTTTTTCAGCTACACTAGGAAAATAGTCTGTGTGCATGTAGAACCCATAGCTATGATCATCTCAGCAGAAAGTTTTATATTAAGATTTCATGTCTAACTGGGAATTAAACGTGACTCATTTTAATTAAAATGCATGTTAATAACTGAATCATTGAGTTTACATTGTTATATAGGATTATTAACACTCAACCTAACTGAGCATTTAAATTCCTTTTTCTGGCTTAGGTTGGGGCGTTGAGCAGAATCACTGGCAAGCCATTGGCCTCCTACACAGAGACCCTTTGCCTGTAAACAGTGGAAATGTTGCCCTGGAAATGTGGCTGAAGTTTCATGAAAATGAAACACAAAGCCTGCCAGGCCCATCTGTGCCAGCCTTATAAAGCGAGAGCACCGATTTTATCACCATCGCCTTGTGCTCTCTGTGGTGCTGCTCAGGTGGCTGCTGTATGCGCGCCGGAGCCAGGGGCCTCCGAGACCCTACTCTCTCTGTTGCGCGCTCTCTGTTCTCGGCTGCAACCCTTGCCACCCCCGCCACCTCTTCTTTTTAAAACACGGAAACTTGAATGTTGAAAATCTTGAGCCATTTTAAAAGGCTTTGTGCTGACAGACCACAAGTCTTTGTTGCTGGATTGCAGATCAAATATGAATTGGGGTGGGCTTGGATGAACAGTTCTTCCTTTTAAGCAGAAGGAAGAAACACACTGTTTTGTAAGTCTCAGAATCCGTCAGTGTGTTATTTTATTACCTTGATGTCCATTTTTCATTATCTTCATGAATGGGTGTTTCCCATTTTAATGCACAGTTTTTGCATGTGATAAACCAGCCAGTTTTAACATGGCTTCTTTTTAATATTTCTGAATTCCATTCAAACAATCAGAATTCTGATTTGAAATCACACTGGGCCAAATATGATAACTGTAAATCCATCTGAGTTGTAACGCTACCATCAGCCCATTAATTTCCAAATCTAAATAACTCAATCAACTATTGTGGAAGTGGAGGTGCGTCAGATATTTAAGAGAATGTTTATGATTCATAGCTTAACAGGAAAGGACTGACTGTGCTACGTCGTTTTTTTAAAGGCAGCAATGTGAGACCAGTGATGTGATGCTGTTTTCTGTAGACTGGACAGTGGTGGAGGCCAGGCTACTCAGATGACCTCAGGAGCACCGGCTTGTCCTGGAATCACAGGGTTCTCCGGCGAGGGGAAGCCGAGAGCATCTGCCTCAGAAAGGCGGATGGGAGCAGAGCCCCTGCAGAGATCTCTGCCCACTCAGCTCCTGCTGCCTCACTCCCCTCTGCCTCGCATCTGGGCGTTCCCAGGGAGCGTCTCATCCTTCGCATACATCGGTCGCATCCACTCATCATCCAGTGGCTAGAAAGTCGAGCCAATCCACAGCACCCTTATGTCAGCACAGCGGAGGCCTCCCCACCACCCACCACCAGCCAGGACTCAAGACCCACCTTGGCCCAGCCCCTGGGCGGCCCTGCAGAGAGCCTGGGCACTGTTGGCCTCTCTTCCTTGGTGTTTTCATGGTGTTTAAGTTAAACCTAATTAGGTTCTCTCTCTTTTGGTCCACATATTCTTCCACATGTGAGGGTTTAAGCCAAAAAGTCTCTTATCAGGGTTTACTGTTTTTCCTCCCAAATGCCCCTTGCCCTCTGACCTTCAGTATGTCCAAGCTCAGTTTGGGCCAGATAAGTTGTGTTCATGACCATTTCTTTGTAGATTGACAAGGAGTGAAGCTTTCTTTACTAATAAGGCTATATCCAAAAATCAAGCAAATTTTGAGCATATCAGAATATTTAGGATGTGTGAAAGTGAAAGTCGCTCGGTTGTGTCCGACCCTTTGCAACCCCATGGACTGTACAGTCCATGAATTCTCCAGGCCAGAATACTGGAGTGAGTAGCCATTCCCTTCTCCAGGGGATCTCCCTAACCCAGGGATTGAACCCAGGTCTCCTGCATTGCAGGTAGATTCTTTACCAGTTGAGCCACAAGAGAAGCCCAAGAATACTGGAATGGGATCTTCCATTCCAGTGGATCTTCCCAACCTAGGAATTTAACCAGGGTCTCCTTCATTGTAGGTGGATTCTTTACCAAGTGAGCTATCAGGGAAGCCCCTTTTTATTATCCCGTGTTTTGAATTTATTTATTTATTTATCTGCATATATAAATAAATTCAAAAAGTGGGACGATAAAACCAAGAATTGAATGATAAAAGAGTGTTTCTAAGAAAGAACCTAAGCTCAGTGAGGTGAGCTGGCTAAGTTACAATTTGGGGGGTTGCTTGTGTCGTGTAGGGAAAGCTGGTGTGTATGGTTGACGCATGGTCATTAATTCATGAGCAGGACAGGGTCAGATATAAGAGCAGAGGAAGCCAGCAGTGTTTGTTCCAGACGATGGGAGTCACTAGTAAGAGGGAGGCCCAGACGACAGAAGTTACTCAAAGCACCTGGAGGAAAGGAAGGTGAGGCTGGACTGTCCAGCCCCGGGGGGAAGGGGTGGCTCCTGAAGGGGTGGGGGTGCCTTGGCCCCTGGGCTGGTACCAGTTAGCACAGCTTCTTAAGGTGCCTTTAATGGAACATTTCCTAGGAGGAAATGTTTTTTTTCCTTCATTTTATGTCTGTGATTTATCCACCTAACTTCCTGGAATTTCTGTTAAGAATTCCAGATACTCAGTAATACTTTTCAGAGCTTAGTGACTCCTAACGGGTGCCTTGGCGCTCTGCAGATGAAGGAAGACAGCAGCTGCTAGGCCAGTAGGGTAACACACAAGCGCAGTAATCAAACGGACGTACACAAACACCAAGATGCATGGTGTCATTCTCCCGGTTCTGCCCTTTGGCAATTCAGCTCTGAGTTTCTTTCAGCCAGCAAATGAGGAATTAATTCAGTACTGCATTCTGATTGTCTTGCGACTCCGAGAAAGAGTGGGACATTTCTGTTCAGGAAAATACTTGACGGCATTTAATAATAAATAGGGGTGAAGGAAAACATACGAATTTCCGTATTCCTGTGAGCGTCATTCCAAGTTTGAATACCTCCTTTTTCTCCTTCCTGTTGGTGAAGCCGCTAATCGTGTTGTGATCCCGATTAATGCCGCGTGAGGGCTCATGACTCAGTGCTCGTGTGCTCCGAGGTCGTGTCCTCGTGGTAGTCGTGGAACTAGAACGACCCGCGTCCGGGTTTGTCCGCAGCGGGGCGAGGTCTGCGCCCCTGTCCTGTGCTCAGTCCAGTTACCACCCCGTGGCTCTCAGTTTTGGGGGTAAATTTCATGGCGCTCCTGGTGACACGTTACCTACTGAAGAGCTGCTTCTAGTCTCAGCGGTGCCTCTGACCTCTCCCATGGTCGGCCACCTTCTCGCTTGCTTTCCCAGACCCGCCGTCTTGCCCGCCTGGCCGTCACCGCTGGCTCTGGCTCTTGTGCGCCTATCAGGGCCCCCTTGGTCTCTCTCCCTAACCGTGATCTCCTTTCAGCCTGACACACCGCCTGGGGGAGGTCTCCCCTCACTATCCTGGACTCCGCCTCCATGCTGGTAGCCGCCAAGCATGCAGTTTCCAAGCAAACCCAGCCCTTGTGTTGGCCCAAAGCATAACGCTGGAAAGAATCAACTAGCTACTTCCTCGTTCTCCCACGGGAATCCAGTTCTCAGCTTGACTTCTAAATTGAGAGCTGCACTCATGAGCTGATGCGGGAATCCTTGACATTTTCTGCCTTTAAAAAAGTCAATGGAGGTATTTTCATACATTTTTATAATTACGTTTAAAATGTTTGCTTTGTTTTGAAATGACAAGAGAGCCTGCTATTTGCAAGCAACATATTTTGCTTGTCATTATTCTTGAAGAATTAAATTGATATGTTTTCTTTCTCTTTGGGATATGATATTGCATGTATATTGGTGTAATAGATCCCCTTTTTAATGGCTTTTAAAGTACTAGAGATATTTTTATGTGCTACATAAGAATCTGGATCCAGATTCCAGATCATTGTGAAGGTCCACCTGAGGTAGTAGATTTGCAGAATCCCCGACACAGCACTTCCTCCTTGACTTACATTTCAGTGATCAAGTCTCATACGCTGCTGGCACTCAGAGCTACTGAGGTTTCAGCTGCTGGTGTTTCAGTGTTGTAATTTGTAAGTTTATTTTCATTCATTCCATTCATTTAAAAGCAAGGGTTCAGGCCTCCAAGTTTGGACTTTGTTTGATACTTTCAAATGAGTATTTAGCCTTGAATATTCCAGGCATGTGGATACCCTGCAATTTTAACAGAGGAGTTTAACTTGGGTATTTAGGAAGACATTCAAAATAAAGATGGTAGAATTCACTGGTTCAGAAGAAAATACGTTGTCGTTTTCCACGTTGACCAGCAGTCTCCCCACCCCAACCCCACCTCTGTCCTATGCTCACTGCAGAGAAGGCCGCGTGCTGGGCTGGCCTCAGAGCAGGACAGCATCCGTCGCCCCCCGAAATCAGTCTGATGGACCCCGGAAAGGGCAGATCTACGGCCCCTGCTCACTCGTATGTTCACAGCCTCGAGTCGGAGCCTGCTCTGCCTGTGCCTGAGCTGGATGGTCGGGTCCTCACTGTGAACTTACCCCGGTGCCGGCCGCCCACAGCCAGGCACCGTGTCCCCGTGTCCTCGGTCCCCAGACTCAGGGTGTCTGCAGTCCTCAGACCCACCCTTGGGAGCAGGTGAGCTCCACCCGGTACCCACTCAGTGGATGCTCGGGGCCCTCACACACAGGAAAAGTAACAGCCAGGTACACAGAACGGATGATTAATTGACTACATGGAGAAGAAACTCACATTGTTTTAAGTCTACACCAGCAGCTGCCACTGCTCGCCTGTGAGCAGATGTTAGGCCTCCAGAAGCCTGGCTGATAATTAAAATACTAACAGTGAGCCTTGCCCAGCTGCAGGTTCTGCCTACTGTAAATTCGATTTAATGGTGCCTCTGTGCTGTGACTGAGGAGTAGTTTGCCTTTTACCTTCATACACAAGTGTCTGCAGTGGAGACAGTCGTCCACTTCCTCTCATCTGCTCAAGAAAGACAGGAAGATACTTTGAAACACAGGCAGTTGGAACATGCCTACAAAAATGAACGTGATCTTTTCATTGGGTTGGTTTGCCAGAAACACGGGAGGCCAGTTTTATCTGCCGTTGGCCTGTGAACTCAGCCATGTTAAAGGAGGTCCACCAGCGCCATTGACTAGACTTCTTATTTGTGTGATTTTACCTTCTAAGTGTGTGTAACAGTTACAGCTTCTGAAAAGGAGGCCTTGTCTCCTAATAGTGCGTTGCCTCTGCAGGGAGTTTGACAAGACAGACAGAGGACGCTCAGGAAAAGGGCGTCGGGCTTCCTAATTTTCTGAGGCCGTGACTCCAGAAAGAATGGCAGTGCTAGTCTGAGTTGACGTCTTTAAGTCAAACGGAGACGGCCTTGCAGTAAGCAGATAGGGCTACTGTTCCTCTGGAGTCTTCGAAGGCCTTCAGAAATGCCGCCAGCCTAAAATCTCCCACTTGTTCAAGGCCTGAGCTCCAAGTGCAAGGGTGTGGCACACGGCTTACCTTCCGTCAGTGGACCACGAGCACACACGGGTGAGGTCAGGGGCTCGGGGTGGAGGGCTGGACATCAGGGCTCCCAGGTAAGCACACGTGTGTCCCAGGTGGGCTCCCCGCAGCAGCCAGGCCCGCCCCGACCCCCAGAGCACATGTGGGATGCCAAGGGCACGAACCTGGGCAGCCCCCTCCCTCCCAGCTTGTTCAAGACGTCTGAGCGCTTTTTGCTAGGAAGCCCAGTGGGCGTTAGGAGTGCTCTTGGCAGGTAAAGGCTGAGATCAGAGCACTGCACCTTCTGACTCTAGTCCCATTTCATCCCCCTTGTGAATCGTGATGACACGCTTCTGCCCCATGGGCCAGATCTCCGAAGTTCTGGGGTTCCGTCCTGAGGGATCCGCACCGCCCAGCCTCGGCAGCAGGGAAACAGTTACCTCGCCCGCTCGCCACGTCCGGCTCTGAAGCGACCCGTCTTCCTGAGGGAGGTTTGCCTGCACGACCCCCATTAGAGCTCCATGCAGCCAGTGATCCTCTGTACCTGAGGGTCTGACGCAGTACAGCATCTCTTAGGGTTTGTGACTTTAAAGGTAAAATATTGTGTTTTATCCTTTGTCACTCTTCAGTGCCCGTGGAAATATCGAGGCCCATGGAGATGCAAAGTTAGAAACCTGTCTGTTCCTGTATTTCCTACTGGAGATAAGATTTATTCATGGTTTTGCCTGAGCATCTTAGCATTTCTTTCACGGGTCTTATCTGATTGTCTTTGACCACTACTAGGCCTAAGTGTCGTACTAGTGATAACTGAGGGGAAGAGGACTCAGGCTTTTGTTTCTTAAATCTGGGTCCTGCCTTATTGTACATATTCCCTTCAGTTAAACAGGTAGCTTATAAAATTGTGTTTGAACTTAGGTCAAAGAGTCTCTCAGAAAAGATGTGGACTACAGTTAACTTTTTACAGAATAATAACTTTTCTCTTCTCTTCTCATCAAACGACAGCCTTCATGAACTTGAGGACAGAGCAGTGACCTTTCCTGTAACTCTGTGACACAGACCTTTGTGTGTATTTGTGGCATAAAGCAGGTACTTACCAGGGTGCCTCCTAGTTATCGTGTTGTGGTGTATTTAACACATCCTTAGGGCAAGGCACGCTGGTTTCAGAATGACCAGCACAAGCCTGAGCTCTGAAATACATCCCACCTAGTATGGCGGCCACACTAACAAGCATGCCAGCATCCGAAGAGAATTTCAATTTTGTGTCTCCAGTAACCTCAGTATTCCTAATCTGTGTGTGAATTTCATTAACGTTGACTAAAATGCATTTCTAACCCTTGAAAATAATGAGACGTAAGGTACCGACCATCCTTTGTTCTCTCTCCAAAAGAAGAAAGAGAAAGATGGTGAAATTGCCATATTGTCATTTTGGTACATACCCGCTGCGATCATGGGCCATACTGTTTGTGATCGCCTGCCTGCAGGATCGGGTCAGGGTTTCCTGCAGGGAGGCCAGGCTGCGGAGCTTTCTGCGTTGGCGGGGACAGGGCCCGGCTCCCTGACTGTGCCTCTTAGACTTCTTCAAGCCGGGCTGCAGGGGGCGCTGCTGGGGCCTTCGTGCACGATCACCGGTAAACCAGTAACTATTATTGTCCAGAAAATGACTCCATTACAGAGCAGTTACTGATATCAATGTGATTGGCTATATTATTGGTGACTGCCATTATACGAATAATTTATTCCCTGGTTTGAAATTTCTAAAAGGTTATATTTCATTGAATTTTAATTTGTCATTTTTCCAGCTTTCACTTGAGAAAGTTACAAGCTTTTGTGACATTAAAATATGGCTCTAATTTATTAGCATAATCTGTTAATATTGTTTCATTTTAATAGACATTAAGTATGATTTCTTAACATTCTTGTTAAAATCACATCTTAAAACTGAAGTTGAGGAAAACCATATGTGGCTTAAGAATCACAGTGTCATATGTGCCTCAGATTTTTATGTGAAAGGCATTACTTTTTTAATTGCATCATATTTGAGGTGCTTTGATTGTGACAGTGAGGCAGCCTAGCGTTTTCAAGCTTATTACCCTCCCAGAATATAAAATGTAACACACACAGTGTCTGAGACATAACCTAGTGCTGTGTAATACCATTGCAGGAGCAGCTTAGAAATTTAAAATAAATGCTGGCTGGTGGCGGCACAGTGGCTCACGTCGGATATTAGCACAGGCTTCCCTGACGCAGCCGACATTTCAGCTGCACAAGTCTTTTTAATGCCATCTTTATCTGCTACACGATGCATGAAATCTACTTTCGGTTTTAGAACTGCTGGTGACCTCTGACCCCTTTATTGGAGACACAATGTGACCTTTCTATTGTCATCGGCTTTCATTCTCCTGAAAATTCCATGAATTTTTATTACAAGTTTTTTTTTAAGCCAAGCTGAGTCTTCAAAAATTACTTGACGCAGATGAGATGAAGTTGTTGGAGTGGGTGAGACAAGTTTTACAGCCCGCGCGTGAGCCGTGAGGAGCCCAGCCTCTGTCCTGCGATGTCATACGCCAGTAACTGCTGAGCCTACTATTGGATAAATACATCATTTTATGGAACATTGATTGTTCTATAAACCCAATGGAGTATTATGCTCTATGATCAAACCATTTAGATTGTGTGTAGAGCACAGAAAATGCCATATTCAGGATGGTACTAAAAGTGCCATTTGTGTATTTTATGGATGTCATTACAGGGGAAACTTCTCTCTGTAGGCCCTGTTTACGGCAAAATTTTTTAGTCTGTAATGACATTTTTCATTCACAACGTATGCCTTCAAGAGAGGGGGCCTTGTTTTATTTGTTTCATTCGAGTTTACTGCACAAATTCTGTACATTTTAATTAAATGTAAGCTTAACAAAAGCATAAGGTATTTATTCTATGAGAAAAAATGATGACAGTAATGAAAAACTAACACGTACACAGAAAGGAAGCAGCCAAGTACTAAACCCTAGTTGTGGCTTAGAGCCGCACGCACAGTAGCGGGGGCGGGAGTGAGTCTCCAGCTTGACCCCTCTACCCCTCTCCTGCCTGGCAGGGCTCATGGTCTCAGCGCTGGAGACGTTCCCTTCCAAGGGGACAGGGCAGGAGGGAGTGCGCTCGACAGTGATCTTCTGCAGAAGGGAGCTCATTAAAGAGCAGTTCCCTGAAAATGACACCTCAGCGCCACCCCATCACACATACCCCCCCAAAAAAATTCTTTTTATTTCAACTGAGTTGTAAACTTTCAATGCATTTAGCTATGAGAAGGCAGTAAAATCCTTCTGTCCTTATGAAAGGAAATGGGCAGTGAGTTGGGAATCTCATAAACAGGCCCATCTCACCTGCATTTGCACCTTCTACATAAATCTTCTTACTGTCCTATTGGAAGCAGATCCAGAAAGAGCTGGTTTAGACCCTACTGATTAGCTACTACCAGCATACTGAACTGGACGCTGTCTTTGATAAATACCAAGTGAAATACAAATATTATGTGGAGTATCCATGCTTTGTTAAAGATGTGTGTGCAGTTTTGAACCAGTAACATGACTAAGCAATTGTGGATAAAATTGGCACAAACTTGCTGTGTTCCAGATACTGTGCCCATTGGGCCATTTGCATTGGTGAGCTTTACAGTTCATATTTACTTGAAAGATCTCAAAAATTGAAGTTGATGTGCCCAGTAAATTCTTGTCCATAGCCAGGTTAGAATGTAAAGTTACAGTAGAGATTCACATTAGTTTAAATGACACTTGAACTTCTACACAGCTCAACATTAATTCATTATGGACGAAATGGAAGAATCTTCAGTGGGTGAATCTTTTCCAATCTGATTGAGGCTGTTACATTTTATAGGTGCTATTTTTCAAAGCAGTACTGACAGCACTTGAAGTTATTAAATTGCTGAATCAAAGCTGGACCTGCGGCCGCATTTATGAACTGTGATGGAGTCGCCGGCTTGCACAGAGCTGAGGTGAAGGTGCTGGTATTGCCGAGCTCCTTCAGACCCATGGTGACAGCAGTATTTACCCACGTAGTTTACTTTAATGGTCTGGAAGTGGCTTAACCCACCTCCGGATTCAAATAAATTCAGTAAGCAGTTCTGAGTAGCATCATTATCAGTGCTCCCCAGGATTCAAAGGATAATTCTGTAACTTCAATCCCGCTGCAGACTAAAGAAGGAGTTGCCTGGATGCAAGCATGTAGCATCTCCCTCAGGGAGCACCAAGGATGGGGTGCTTGTGTCTTCCAGCTACAGCAGCTCCTCCTTTGTTAATGTCAGGGCACAATTCAGTCACTGAGTCGTGTCTGACACTTTGTGACCCCATGGACTGTAGCCCGCCAGGCCCCTCTGTCCATGGGATTTCCCAGGCAAGAATACTGGAGTATTCCATTCCCTTCTCCAAGGCATCTTCTCAACCCAGGATTGAACCCAGGTCTCCTGCACTGCAGGCAGATTCTTTACCACGGGCCACCAGGGAAGTCCCATCAGGGCAGTAGGTCCTCTTCTCAATCAGGGATGGGGGAGGGTGATTGGAAGTCTGCTTTCTGTATGTTTTGTATCCGTATTTCTTTTTTTTCTCCCCCAAAATATAAACAAAATGACCTTGGAATTAAAGAATGGGCAGAAGCTAACTGGATCAGGTTCTGAGTGTGACGAAGACATGTGGAATGTTCCATTCGAAGTAGAAAAGTACAGGGAAGGAGAGGGGTCAAAGGGTAGCACAGAAGAGCTTGGCAAGGACAGGAGACAAAAGATCCAGGGGGTCCTCAGTTCAGGTCAGTCACTCAGTCATGTGACTGCAGCACTCCAGGCCTCCCTGTCCATCACCAACTCCCAGAGCTTGCTCAGACCCATGTCCATTGAGTCGGTGATGCCATCCAACCATCTCATCCTCTGTTGACTCCTTCTCCTCCTGCCCTCAATCTTTCCCAGCATCAGGGTCTTTTCCAAAGAGTCAGTTCTTCACATCAGATGGCCAAAATATTGGAGCTTTAGCCTCAGTCCTTCCGATGAATAGTTAGGACTGATTTCCTTTATGATTGACTGGTTTGATCTCCTTGCAGTCCAAGGGACTCTCAAGAGTCTTCTCCAACACCATAGTTCAAAAGCAGAAATTCTTTGGTGTTCAGTGGTGTTCAGCTTTCTTTATGGTCCAACTCTCACATCCATACATGACTACTGGAAAAACCATAGCTTTGACTAGATGGGACTTTGCTGGCAAAGTGATGACTTCGCTTTTTAATATGCTGTCTAGGTTGGTCATAGCTTTTCTTCCAAGGAGCAAGTGTCTTATTTTCATGGCTGCAATCACCATCTTGGAACCCAAGAAAATAAAGTCTATCACTGTTTCCATTGTTTCCCCATCTATTTGCCATAAAGTGATGGGACTGGATGCCATGATGTTCGTTTTTTGAATGTTGAGTTTTAAGCCAGCTTTTTCACTCTCCACTTTTCACTTTCATCAAGAGGCTTTTTAGTTCCTCTTTCTTTCTGCCATAAGGGTGGTATCATCTGCATATCTGAGGTTTTTTATTTCTCCCAGCAATCTTGATTCCAGCTTGTGCTTCATCCAGCCTGGCATTGCATGTGATGTACTCTGCATATAAGTTAAATAAGCAGGGGGGCTCCTAGCTGGGAGAAAACTGGGCAGAGATGGTGACCCCCACCGACTGAGACTCAGGCCTGCATGGAGAGGTGGACACGGAACCTGTGGAGCACCTCACCCATCAGGCAGGCCTTCTGCTCCTGCACTGAGCCCAGTTCTGGCCTCTTTGAGAAGTGAGTTTAGGAGGATGGACAGAAAATGCCCATGTGGTGAGGTTAAAGCACAGGGCATAGGAGCCCCCTCTGATCCTGGCCCCGGCCATGGGGAGGCTCCCTCTGGCTTCAGGAGTTAAGAGGGATGCAGTGGCCTGACTTCCTGAAAATCCTGACCAGTGGCCCTTCCCAGCAGCACACTGAATGCTGGGAGTCTGCGTTTTTAAAACCTCATACGTGGTTCCCAGTCTGGGGCCATGGCCTGCAGTCTGCATATAAGCCCAGGTGTCCTCGTGGAGAATATAATTAAATATCTTCTGTGGATCTGGCCTGACTTGCTGTTCCTGCTGAAAGGCAGCCCTTGCCTCCAGGTCTTTGCTTAAAGTGGATTCTGTATTGAAAGAAACGCTTTCTCACAAAATGGCACCAATGCGGTATGCAAAATAGTTGTCCTATTTTTAAAGGATGTTAGCAACAATAATCAACAATTCTTAATCCTTTTTTCTCCTTTGGTAAGAATAAAGTGTGCTGCTTTTAAAAAGGACCTACATTAGGGAGAGTGACGTGAAATATTTTAAATGTGGTTGCTATTGAGATAAGAAAATACTTGAGATCGTTCAGAGCTCATTCATTCACTTGGAGGGCATCCCAGGAGGTGCTAGTGGTAAAGAACCCGCCTGCCAGTTCAGGAGACGTGAGAGTCTTGGGTTCGATCCCTGGGTCGGGAAGATCCCCTGGAGGAGGAAATGGCACCCACTCCCTATGCTTGCCTCAAGAAGCCCATGGACAGAGGCGCCGGGGGGCTATGGAGTCGCAAAGACTGAAGCAACTTAGCACATGCTCACTTAGGAGGGAAGGAGGCGATAATAAGAAACTAACAGAGAATTAGGGACTTGAAGGAGAAAATAGGAGGTCTGTTTAAACAGTCTTTTTTATGAAAATGACTATAGGTTTCACTCAGCTTTCCCTGTCGAGTTATTAAACAAGCCTCGCCTGTGTCGCAGATGGCCTGGGGCAACTGGTGCCCACGCGCCTGCCGACATCCTCCTCACTTCTGCAGCCAGAGCCCCCTTTCTGTAACGGGAGGGAGACCTGAAAGGTGGGCCTGACGCTCTCAGCCCACTGGCAGCTCAGGGCTGCCATGCCTTCCCTGGGCAGGCGGCGGGTGTCCACACTGCAGGGACAGGCGCCGTCTGCGGGGACCACCAGCTGCGCCAAGCCCCGCTGCCCACAGGCGCCCTCTCCCCGGCCCCGCCTGCCTTGCACTGTCCAGACCCCTGCTTCTGGCACACGCTCTGGTCCCTTGGGCTGATCTCCTCGTCAAACGATCGCAGGGTGCTCACCGTGAGGAAGGCAGGGCCAGTATTTACAGCAATAAACGCTGGGCCCCCATCACGGTTCTCAAACAGATGCACTCGCTTAACTTTCCTGACTAAAAACACTCAACAGTATCTTCTCTGCACAGACTGTGGCCCACATGCCTTAGCGCCTCCTACAGAGGGGGCCCGACAGCCTGGCCCCAGCCTAGCCTGTGACCCCCGAGCGCCGGCCCGGCTACCCACAGACCCCACCTCTGCTGCCCTGGGTGCTGTCTCCAGACTTCCCGCTCGGACCTGGGGGAGAGCTTGGGTGTTGCTGTCCCTTCGGGCAGGCTGTGCGGCTGTCTCTTTGCAACTCTTGCTGAGTGTCCTTCCCCAGAGCCTGAGCGTGGTGGTCCTCTCCATGGTTTGAAGGGCGGCTGCGTCTCAGGCGCTTGGCCGGATGTCACAGCAAACTGTGGGACCTGCTCCGGTTGCCCTGGGGGCTGTGCACACAATTTCCGGCCTGTGTGCCGCCCTGGAGCTCTGGACGGCGGAGATTCTGAGTCCGTGCTGGGGGCCCAGCCACCGTGGACCGCTCCCAGCAGGCTGGCCACCCTGCTCCCGGGCTCAGCACCTGACACGCAGCAGGGGCTCACATGCTAGGGGCCTTAAATTCTCACAGCTGTTTATCAAGGGCAAGTTTATAAATTCAGTATGCAAAGCTTTCATTCTTCTTGTCGAATAAATAGATACACTGTAAGCTAATGTCGCTGCTAAGTCACTTCAGTTGTGTCAGACTCTGTGCAGCCCACCAGGCTCCCCCGTCCCTGGGATTCTCCAGGCAAGAACACTGGAGTGGGTTGCCAGACTTCTCCAATGCATGAAAGTGAAAAGTGAAAGTGAAGCTAATGTTGGGACATGGAAAAAAGATTTTTCTTTGAGTTAAAAGGAAAATGCTCTTAACACCAGCTACTGGACATCTTATTAGAAATGACCATGACTAAGGAGATGCCTCGTATTCTTTTCGCAGGAACTGGAAAGGGAGCATGGCTCTTGAGATTGTATCTGGACAGTCAGCCAGAGGTGCAGGCATCTTCCCCTCACAGCACAGCCCTGCTCTGTGTTGCTGGGAGCACCCATCGAGGCCCTGAGCACCCCCGAGGCAGGAGGCTGAGGGATCCGAGTCATGGGTCATGGGGATGCTTCTGTTGAGGTTTTCCAGCTTCCTCATAAGAACTGTCTTACTTCTAATCCTAAGTCACTTTTATAGGCTCTAACTGGTCCCTCTCTCCCCTAGGCATTGTGTCCAAGTCCTACGAATGCCGCCTGAAGGGCCAGGGAGCCACCTTCGTGGAGACAGACAGCCCGTTCACGGCAGCCGCGCTGGCGGAGGAGTCTCCGGTGAAGGACAGGCCGCTGCGGAGCAGCAGGAGGCCGGTGGCTCCGCCGGAGCCGGTCCAGCAGGTCATCATCATCCAGGGCTACGAGGGCGAG
>SJXQ01001140.1:745586-766630 GCA_006408695.1 Aepyceros melampus
CAGCACGCGAGGCCGTGTGCCCTGCACCCGCCAGCGAAGCGCGCGTCCAAGGGGCCAGGGATGGCCCTGCGCCAGCCGCGTGCACGGGGCGCCGGGGGCGTGCACGCAGGAGCGCAGCCTGCAGCGGGGTGGGGCCGCCTGAGGCGAGTCTGGTTTCTGGTTGGTTCTTCTGTTGTTGCTCTTCTCCCTGTTCTACCCATCGTGCCGAGAAGTTAAGTTGTTTTCTGTTTTGTTCCCACAATGTTTCCCGTTTCAGTTGTGAGAGGACCGTGCCCTCGCCATGGAAGAGTGGCTTCAGACACGGCTGCCCTTGCAGTCCAGCATGTCCCCATTGTAACAGTTTATTACATGTTTGGTTAAAAATTGCAGCTACGTGCGTTACCACGTCGAAGCAGCCTGCTCCTGTTCATTTTCCTGGAAATGTTAGGATCACAGCGTCCCCAGACCAAAGGCAGCCTGTTCATTTTGTGTACCGCCTTCCTCCTCCAGACGTTTGTAGGTGTGGTCCTTGCCCGGGTTGCTTCAGCTTAAAAGATTCCTCCTTAAGCCTATGGTTAAGAAGAGCCTTGACATTTATTAAAATAAACCTTAGTTAAGAAAACCCAATGCTTCTAATTTTGACTTAGTTTCATACAATAAAGTGTATATGAAATGTGCATTCTGAAAAACTGTATCAATATTTTGCTTTTATAACAAATGTTTCTTAATGTTGACATCATTTTCACAGGATTTATCAGTGATTTATGTCCCTGTGAAAGAGCCAACATCAAACATCAGTGATAGAGAGCCATGCCCTGGCCCCGGCAGAACTGTGTGTGCCTTGCTGTGGGGTCCCTTCCACTGGGAGTGCAAGTTAATAGCCAGGTGACCTGCTTCTTAATTCAATTGCTTCCCTTCCAAAATTGTAACACCCTCCCCTCCCCCAAACGGAAAGGTTGTTTTCTGTTTCTTTGTTCTTTGAAATAAACAGCACTAAAAGAGAAGGATGATATTTTCTTTCCAGCAGCCAATTGACGGGCAGCCACAAAATGCTGAGAGTCCTTGTTCCTTGCCGGCCAGCGCCCACTCCGGTCTCTGCCCATGCTGAGTGTGCCGGTCTCTGCCCATCTGAGTGTGCCGGTCTCTGCCCATCTGAGTGTGCCGGTCTCTGCCCATGCTGAGTGCGCCGGGTTCTGCCCATCTGAGTGTGCCAGGTTCTGCCCATGCTGAGTGTGCCGGGTTCTGCTGGCCATCTCTGCACCCCGGTGCTGTGTGCTCCATGTGTGGCCCATGACCCAGGCAAATTCTGGTGACAGTGACATAGTCTATCGTGGTTCAGTTCAGTTCAGTTCAGCCACTCAGTCGTGTCCGACTCTTTGCGACCCCATGAATCGCAGCACGCCAGGCCTCTGGTCCATCACCAACTCCCAGAGTTCACTCAAACTCACGTCCATCGAGTCGGTGATGCCATCCAGCCATCTCATCCTCTGCCGTCCCCTTCTTCTCCTGCCCCCAATCCCTCCCAGCATCAGGGTCTTTTCCAGTGAGACAGTTCTTCACATCAGGGGGCCAAAGTATTGGAGTTTCAGCTTCAACATCAGTCCTTCCAATGAATATTCAGGACTGATTTCCTTTAGGATGGACTGGTTGGATCTCCTTGCAGTCCAAGGGACTCTTAAGAGTCTTCTCCAACACCACAGTTCAAAAGCATCAATTCTTTGGCGCTCAGCTGTCTTCATAGTCCAACATCCATACATGACTATTGGAAAAACGATAGCCTTGACTAGATGGACCTTTTTTGGCAAAGTAATATCTCTGCTTTTTAATATGCTATCTAGGTTGGTCAGTGGCACCCCACTCCAGTACTCTTGCCTGGAGAATCCCATGGATGGAGGAGCCTGTTGGGCTGTAGTCCATGGGGTTGCTAGAGTTGAACACGACTGAGTGACTTCACTTTCACTTTCATGCATTGGAGAAGGAAATGGCAACCCACTCCGGTGTTCTTGCCTGGGGAATCCCAGGGACGGGGGAGCCTGGTGGGCTGCTGTCTATGGGGTCGCACAGAGTCGGACACGACTGAAGTGACTTAGCAGCAGCAGGTTGGTCATACCTTTCCTTCCAAGGAGCAAGTGTCTTTTAATTTCATGGCTGCGATCACCACCTATTGTGGTTAGCATTGTAAAATGTGAAGCACAGAAGAGAGAAAAGGAAGAGAAAACGGTACTGTTGTGGTTTCCATCACAGTCCTGTTTACACGTCCCCTGAGAGCTCAGCTTGGAAGCCAGCCTTGGCTGGGTGCCTGAACCCTCTGTGTCTCCCTTGACCTGGTCCTCAGAGCCCTGGGTCCCACCCATCTGAAGGCACCTCCCTCCAAAAAACAATTAAAAAAGGAAAATCTCAGGCTTGACACTACAATTCATAATTAGCTGGGTATGACTTGCCCCCGATTCTTAAAAATGGCAGGGCCGTTCCACTCATCTTCAACACTGTCTTCAGCAAACAGCGACAGCAGCAACTTCCGTGTGTTTTGTCGAGAGGAAGATGACCTTTACAAAGTGATTCCCCTCGCCAAGCTTCTCATACATGTTAAAAAAAAAAAAAGGTGGGGGATGATTTTCAGTGGGAAAATATCTTCTTGATCATTCTTCCCGTTAGCTGCAGCCCACAGCCTGCGGCTTGGATGCTAATTCCTAACCGCGCTTAGTCCTGTATGGCTAACCTTTCTGCCGCAGTCCTGGGTGTTGACACTGACATGCTGCAGTTTACCGTTTGTGATTTATTTAGGATAAATATGTCTCAGGTGGCATTTAATCCTTCATAAAACCAGTGTAGCCTGCAGTGTCAAACCACCATTCGTGTTGTATGCACAATGAAAAGAGCAGGCCTTTGCATTTAAAAAAAAAAAAAAAAACTGTCCAGAAGGTGTTTCAAGGCTCAGAAGGATTGCAGAGGATTCACGAGGCTCCTGTGTCCTGTAATTACCTGTAGAGCTGGGTTAATGTGGTCTCTCTCTTCTCTCTCATTACACAACTGCTGGAATGTGAGGGTGTTGAAGAAACACATACAGAAGTGTGGGCCTCGGAATAACGAGGTGCGGCCCATCGCCATGCGGGCGTGTTCCCTGAAACACAATCTTCCGTGAGGCGCCCACGAGGAGCCTGAGCCTTCCTGGAGGCTGGGCTGGAGAAGACAACACAACTCCGAAGAGTGAAAAGCAGAGCAACAGAAATGTTTACTTGGAGACCGTGACCCAGAAGGAACAGCTTCTTATCAAACCCTTGCCAGGACCTTTGGTGGAGAGGCTGGGACTGCTCTGCCCAAGGCAGCATACAGAAGTGACAGGTTTCCAGCTTCCAGGACGGAGGGTGGGCAAGGCTTTGTGTTCATGAAGAGCTCGCAAGAGCTTTTCCGTACAAAGGGAGTTCTGGCCGCATAAGGTCACTTAAATGAGGTGTGTGGCTCAGCCAGGCATCCTTCAGGGCCACCTCGGGCCTGGAGCAGAGGGAAGGAGGGTCCTCCAAAACAAGCCCCCAACTGGCAGGGAACCCACGAGCAGACAGACCCGCATCTCCTGAAAGATGCAGAGAGCATTCATCTGCTTCTTGGCTTTGAGAACCAAGTGACTGTAAGATGGTATCAGTAAGATGGTGTCAGTGGAGCCCTGAAAATTCCATTCAACCCAGACACGTGAGCCCAGAGTGCTAAAAGACACCCGGAGGAGCTGCGGTGAATCTTTGCTCAGCCACCTAGTCCTGAGAGGCCGCTGTGCAGAGCGCACAGAGGTCCAGGCCTGGTCACCCCTGACGGCGGCTCAGCCCCGGCCCCGCTCTGTGTAGCAGGGCCCGGCTGCCTGGTAGCTGGGCCTGTGGGAAGTTCCCTAACAGCGGGGAGCGTTTGCATCTCTCGGTCACAGCACATCTATCGTGATCCTCAACATAAAACAATGGCGTCAGGAAAGGATTGAAGAACCAGCTTCAAATCCTAACCCAGAGCAGGTTCTGGGAGGAGAATGAGGAAAGGAGAAAGGCCCTTCGTGAAGTAAACCACAGAAAGCACAGGGAGTCATCCCTCCTCTTCCTGTTGAATGTTAGCCCACCATGGAAGAGAGCACCCCTCGCACTTGAGCAGCCTCCTCCTGCTCCATCTTGCTGAAGGATACAATCCCTTTTCTGCTCCTCTAGGGTGATATCATTTTACATGAAGGAAAAAGTTCGCTCAGATGGCAGTTTACGTTTCGGAAGCACCTTCTAATCAGGGATTGGTGATTCATTATTAGCTTCAGCGGGCGATCCATCTGACATGTAAGGGGAAAAAATTAGCAGCTGTCACTGCCTGATGAGTTAATTTCCTGATATGCCTGACACTGAAAAGCCATTTGGAGACATGGCAGCGGCTGACGGGAAACCTGGCGCCGCTCATAACTGGAGACGGAGCAGGGCCGGGTGGGGCGGCAGGGGCATGCGGGCGTGGTTGGCGTGTGGCCCGGTGCAGGCACCCTGTGTGTGTCCTGCGCCCTGGTCCAGAGCCCCATGTGCCCAGGAGCCTGCAGCAGGGACCCGGGCCTGACCTCGGAGAGGCAGCGTGTCACATTCTCCTTCTGCTGGGCCTCTTGGCAATTTCCATAATCAGAGCTCAGTTCAATCGTGGGATGACCGTTTGTCACCGTGAAAAGTTGCCCCGTGAAATAAACATCGTAAAGACTCAGGAGGAGGGAGTGAAGGCAGAGGAAGTGGATGGCCGGGGGCTCACGGGCCCAGAAGGAAGAGCCAGGCCTCCCTCCAGCCCTGTACCCGAAGGGCGCATCCTAGGGGCCCCACTGCCAGCCAACAGCTTGGGAGAAAGCCGGAACGTTTTCTAATACCTGATGTGTTAGTCGCTCAGTTATGTCTGACTCTTTGCGACCCCATGGACTGCAGCCCACTGGGCTCCTCCATCCATGGGATTCTCCAGGCAAGAATAGTAGAGTGGGTTGCCATTCCCTTCTCCAGGGGATCTTCCCGACCCAGGGATTGAACCCACCGAGGCGAAAAACAAAAGGCCTCTCGATCTTAGCCAAAAGGCCAAGAAGATGGAAACTAGGAGCAGAGAACTCAGTTTAAGAACAACTTGTATCCCCAGGAGGGATGCACACAGTCTGGGTGGGAGAAGGCACTGCCTGAAGGTTTTGCGTGGAGGTGCCCAGAATGGACACCAGTGCTGCTGACACCTGAGCCCTCCTGGGCAGCAACAGATGGGAGACTGTACATGTTAGAAAATAAGGTGAGTCAGTCATCACGGTTGCTTCCTGGGTTCAGGTCTGCAAAGTCAGTGAAGCAGAGGCCCCTGGAGGAAACAAGCATGAGGACCTCGTCAGTCCAGCTCAGACTGGGATTCTGGTCTCGTCTCTCGGTTGGATGCAGGGCGTGTAGGACACTGTGAATGCAGCCGAGAGCCAGACAGAACTGCCCGGCCATCACGTGGCCACAGAGGCCTGCTGGGAAAAGGAAGTAAATCCATGATAAGCCTCTCAGTCAGAGAATCATTCACTTACTCCATGGCTCTGCATTTTCAATACCTTTTAATAAATTCTTTTAAAATGAACTAATTTCAGCATGACTTTGAGCATCAGGAACAGACCATTTATCAGCGGGATAAACAGGAGTGCATGGACCGGTCCACACTGGCAGCATTTCCAGTCATTGCAGGATGGCTCGTGTTACTCGTCAAATGACTTTCGAAGAAGAAGGAGAAGAGCAGCAGAGTCAAGGTTTGGGTTTTCATTTCCACACTGAGTTTGTGTGCAGAGACCTAGAACTTCATTCAGGCTTGTCTGGGACAGCCGGCAGCTCCGGCCCGGGACGCAGGGAGGGCGGGGTGGCCGGGAGGTGGCTGGAGCGAGGTCTCTTTAGCGGGACGGCCTTTGGGGGGCCCCACCACCCCCCAGAGCCTTGCAGGTCCTTGGAGTCATCCTGACCCGTCTGAAAACGAGGCCTGAGCCGGAAAGGAAGCGCGGCCACCAAGCTGGGTGCGTGGTCGGCCTCTGCCCCACGCTGGTGCGCACAGGTGAGGGCGTGCTACCGTCAGAACTGCCAGAGGGGCCACTTACAGAGCCTGGCATCGCAGCTTATCACCTCGCTGCTAACCCGGAGGAGTCACAGCCGCCCCGCAAGTCACAGCCTCACCGAGAGGGAGGCGCTGCGAGACGGCGCTGGGCTCTGGCCGTGACACCAGTGATTTAACTGCACGCAGGGTGCCTCCACCCTGCCACCAGGACATGGTCTCTGGGCACGTGGAAGGGAGGGCCCAGTGTGAGCTGTGCAGGCCCGCCCAGCCCCTGCCCTTCCCGGAACCCAGGGGCTCATCCTCCATCTCTGTTTGCCCAGCAGAGCTTCAGTTCAAGGGCACAGACACCTTTGCCCTTGGCGGTGAGCGCAGCTTGGGACACCCTGGCCCTCAGCCAAGCCATTGTGAGTGAGTGAGCGGGCAAACACATGGGTCTTAATTCTGCGTCAGTTTTCCTTCTTATTTCCATTCCTTTCCATGTTTTTAGTCATCATTTTCTCAAAGAACAAAAATCTCTGACACAAGCTGAGCAGTAGATGCAGCTTGCACATGATTCTTACTGTGTGTCAAGTGGCCACCTTATTTCCCCCTTTCGGTGTAGTTTCTTGACGAGGGTCCTGAGACCGAACGTCAACAAACTGAGCCGGGTTCACATGTGGTCTTGTCATACATGTCAAGGTGACTTTTTGAGCTTTTGGTCAACAGGGGTGGATGGCATATTTCCTCTTCACTCGTGATTATCATAGTTTTAAGGGAAGCATAATAGTGCCTGTGGCAGCAGGCTAAATATGTTCTATTAAGATCGGAATTCTGTGCGCTCATTCCCCATTTCTCTCTCACCCTGAGGTCCGGGGCCAGTGTTTCTTATTCCACCCGTTATTCCTTCCTTGACGCGCGTGACAGCAAGTCTCGGTGCCCATAGTGGTCTTGATCAGTCACGACTTTTCTGGAGCGAGATCTTTGACTCTGCCGGCACATGAAGCAGCGGACGTCCGTCCAGTCCAGACCACGAGCCAGCTCGCACACACAGCTGCATCCCTGGTGCGGGCGGGGTAAAGCCTGACCGCTGGAGACCAGAGAGCCACACCGCAAGGAGGGAAATAATTCCAAGCGTAGCTGGTGGAGAAGGCACACTTTCACATCTCCGCGCCTCAGGAGTCGGGAAGCATCCGTATTAGCTTAGATCCCGCCAGCGATGTGTGCATCGCTATGGAGCAGGTCTTGGTGGGGAACGTCTGGGGAGGGGGGCTTTGAAAGAGTGGCTTGTATCCGGCCACCCCAAGGCTGAATTTCCAGTCACTTCCATGCTCTCAGGAAGGAGGCTCGCGCTCACCAGTCCAGACACATCTGGGTGGGACGGGACGCAGGCCCCCTCTTGGCGGGGAGGGTGCAGTCCTGCGTGGGACAGCTCCAGGGAGGCTGTGGTCCCCGCTCGGGGTCCAGGGTGCGCTGACATCTAGCGACTGGACGCAGGGATGCCATGGAGCCCCTGCGATGCTGGGACAGCTCTCTGCTTGCTCAATCCTCCAAGCAGACTGCTTCCAGCCGGCAAGTCTCTGCCCAGTCCACCCGCCTGCCGGGCAAGGGCATTCCCTGAGTGGCCCGAGTCCTCCCGGGGAATAGGAGGCCAGGCTGCACTCATTGCCCCGCCCCCCGCCGCCCTCGCCACTCTTGGGCTGGCTCTCTCTCTTCCTGCTGCTCTTTGCTCTTTCCATTCATCTGGAATGGTCCCTGGCCTTCCCCGCTTCCTGCATCTGCACACGTTGTCCAGGCCCCCAGCATCGGGTCCCCCGCAGAGAGGATTCCCGCCCGCAGCCTGATGGACAAAGAGCAGGCAGCAGAAGCCCAGGTTCCCGTCCTGCCATCTGAAGGCAGATGGTGACTTGTGCTTCTGCCCTGAGCTGCTCCTGGGCAACAGGTCCTTGTGGGTTCCTTGCCCTGCAGCCAGGGGGAGGGTGCCCAGGGGCACGGCCCTGCATCCCTGCCTCTGAGGCTGGGGGCTAGCACCCTTCTCAGCACGCGGTGGTGGCATTTAGGTGCCATGCGATCCGGACGCTGAGCCGGGCTGGTTTCCTCGGCAGGGACAGATGACTGCCGGCCCCTCTCCACTTTCTCCGGGTGCCTCCCTCCCTCACGTACTCCTCTACCTGTGACACCTGGAATCTGCTCACTGGTGGGTGCTGTTGTGATGGCAGAGCCGGGTGGGGTCAGCGGCAAGGGCCCTGAGTGGGGGGAGGCTGCCCAGGCTCGGGACAGGGGAGGGCAGCTGGGGGACAGCCCACCCCGCATCTCTCCTAAAACAGCCTCCTGCCATCCTCTCTGAAGCCTCCTGCCCTGAGGACCCTGTCCAGTGCTGGACTCCTGCTTGGAGGACGAGCCCACTAGTTCACATGGTCCTGCGTTTTGCATGGAATGGAAAATTTCCGCAGTGTCCTAATGTGGCCAGCAGCACACACGAGCCAGAGTGGTGGCAGGCTTCTGTTTCAAGTCTTCTGAATGTTTTCTCTTCTTAAAGCGTTGTTGTTGCTTGTTTTGGGCAGTTGGAGATGAATAGCTCTTCCAACCCAAGGAAAACTGGGCTGAATGTGAACTGACTCCCTGCAACACCCACCTCTCAATTGTGTACAGTAGCAGGTGGCTGCTCTGTTGACCTCTGAAGGACTCCCCAGGACTCTGATCTGGATTCTGGATTCACAGAAATGTGCTCTCTCATCAGACATGCCATCTTTCAGGTCAAGGCCTATATACTGGAAGGTTCAGAAGGTACCCTCAGCAGGGCCAGTCTCTCCCCATTCACTCTCAGCCCCAATCCTTCTTGCTGTGTTCGTGAGACCTTCCTAACCACTGACTAGAAAGTGGCCCCCTCGTCCCTGAGTGTCGAGAAGTAACTTGCCTCTTGTTGCCGGTCAGCTGTGTGTCCACCGGGGACTGATCTCCTTGAGAGCAGGCCGCCCATAACCATCACCCCCAGGCCCACAGGCTGTGCGTGAGCACTGCCTTCTAAGAGTGGATTGGAGGATCTCCAGGATTGTCACGAGTTACCGTGGCAACCTGAAAATTAACATCTGGAGTCTTTGGCCAGTCTCGTTTCTCTGGAAATCTGGGGGAGATGAATGAGGAAGATGTTGTCTTTCAAACAAAGAAGCCGGGCAAGAAGCTCTCCCTTCCTCCTGGCTTCAAGTCAGACCACTCGGACACCTCGTGGTTCTTACAATAAACGCATTCGCTTACATGACCCCCACAGAACAGGCCTGTGCACTTTTTCCTTCCTCAATCTGAGTCCGAAGTCATGTTAACTTTTCTTTAAATTTACCAAAAATAATTTTTAGCAAATGTCTCATGTCCTTCAAAGCTAGGAATGAAACCCTGGTGAAAAGCCTGGGCTTTGCCAGTGTGACGTGAGGGGAGGCAATCATGACGGCTGTTTTTAAAATGAGCTGAGAAAACGTGGAAATGCACTCTTTTCCAGAGGAGCCACTTTGGCTGAAAAGATTGGCTCTTCCTTGAGGGTTTTATCCAGGGCAGGTCAGGGTGGCCGGGCCAGAGCAACGTCTAGTCTACAAAGGCCTGAGCACGCCTCCCAGGAGGCACGACTGCACCATATCTGCACGGGTATTTACACGGGTTCCTTCTGGATGTTTCCACCAGCAGGCACCTAAATCACTCTATGTATTACCCTCAGGTTCAACACAGCCTCTCCCCTCTCCTGTGAGAAGTGTGTCACCAGAGACCGCCCCTGATGGCCATCCTCAGCTGCTGGTCCTCACCTTCCACACAAGCCTTTTCCCAGCTCAGCTTTCCTCTCCCATCGAGATCGCCCCACCCCGACCCCTGTCTCTCTCTCTCGGACTTCCCACTTTTCAAGCCACAAAGTGAACTCAAGTCTGTTGCATTTCAGCCTCTTGATTTGCCTATTACCAATTGCAAAGGTCATTTTGAGTGTAGTTCAGTGTAAATCACTTCATCTCTGAAGACACGATTTTCCCTCTCTCTCCCCGGTTTCCAGGTGGCCCCCCTCCTCCGCTCCCCCCACCCCCCATCACCACCTAGACCTCTCTGCTCTGGGCCTGTTGATTCTTAACGGCTCCCCTGGGACCTGGGCAAAAGGGAGTCCTTAGACCTGCTGCTCTCAAGGATGAGATTTACATGTTCACCGCTTGGCTGGGGAGGTGGGGTAGGGGGAGGTGGAAAGCATATTTCTAGGACAAAGTGAAGACAACTGAGGCCAAATATAGAGTCTACCAGCATCTTCTCCATGGAGGCAGTGATGACAGCTTTCAGAACCAAAGGGCATGAAGAGTGGAGGAGGCTTGTCAAGCGACCTCAACCCCACGGTCTCTGTGTGCACGATGGGGAGCATGTATGCTTGAGTGTGTGTGTCAGTGCAAGTGTGCTGGGAGAAGCAGTGACCCCGTGGGCTTTGAGGATGTCTGCCTCTGAGCTCCTAAGACATCACCCATCCAACTGGCTCTTTCCAGAAGGTTCTGCCATGCAGCAGGGTGAGTGCTGTCCCAGGCCTGAGAAACCGGGTCCTTGGTCAGTCTCCAGGGAGGGACAGTGTATTCTGGGTCTTCTGAGCAGTGGGCAGTCTTTGAGGAGGCAGCTGAGGGCCTGATCCTTGCCACGTTCATAGTAACCCAGCCACCAAGACCCCCACCCCCAACCCAGAGAGGCAAACGTGGCCGATCTGAGTCAGGGCAGTCTCAGGCAGGAAGACGTGGGTCTCAGGGAGGGGCTCTGGGCCTGGCCTCCCGCCTATGCCCTGGCCTTTCTGGAAGGTTCTCTGCACTTCTGTACCCCTCCACCCCTACTTCTCCTGGAAAGTAATCGGGTGGCTCTGAGGACAAATAGGAGTATGCTGAGTTCCTTCGAGGGAAAATGTTCTGCAAAGTCTGAAACTCCTATTTTGTTATCCCATCACCATGGGATGCTGTTAGCGAGCTGGAAACAACAGTAATGACAGCTGTGAACACATCTGGGTCAGCCGGGAACGCTCCGAGGGGCCTCCCTGGAGGAGGCGAGCGCGCCGGGCCTGTGGTCTCTGGACGGTGTGGTGGAGTCGAGGGACCCCCGTGCCGGAAAGAAGACTGTGGAGGCGCCCAGATGGGTCAGGCCCAACCCGGGGTGTGCCATCAGCGTGGGCCCCACAGGGCGTGCAGGAGGCACGGGGCCCAGCCTCCGTCCTCAGCCCGCCTGGGAACGCTGCCGAGGTGGGGGACACCACGGGGAGATACGAGTGTCACGGCATGGGCCGTGGGCTCAGGAACGAGGCTTTGGTGGATCTGAGGACGGTTAGGATTCCGCGGGTGGAAGAGGAGCCTGTCCAGGTGGGGAAGCCGAGACCGGAGTTGGGGCTGAGTGCAGCAGCGCTTTTCCAGCCCCAGGTGCCTGGGGACGCAGGATCAGACGCAGGCTCAGACGACGTCCGCACCCCCATGAGCATCCATGGGAGGGGACCCCTGTCTTGCAGGGAGACTCCCATCTGAACGCGCGGCCGTCCTGGGATGCCCACCCGGCTCCTGTCACAGCCTCTGCCATACACACCCCTGCCCAGGCCCTCGCTCATTCTGCACACAGGCCCTGGAATGAAAATTCTGCCATTACCAAAATTATTGGAATTATAGTCCCTACTCTTAATAGTTCTGAAAAATCGAGGGAAGACAACTCTCCTAGGTCAGGAGGACACTTGAAGCCATTCATCTTTGGCAAAATATTTCACGAAAGAAGCAACCCATGGAATTCCTTTGTAACATCTTGGGAATTTCACCACTGGAGCTCGATGGGTGTCTCTCCCCACTAACTTTTCAGATGTTCTGTTGAAGCACAGTTGTGCACAGCAGAGTGTACACACTGCTCGTGGGTAGTTCTGTGCATTTCCAGAGACTCAACCCAGCTGCGTGACCGGAAATAGGATGTGACCTCTCCTGTCCCCGTGAGTCACAGCACACAAGGCCCAAGGCCATGGTTCATCCTGCCTGCTCGGTACTCAGTGCTGTGGAACCATGTGGGGCAGGGCATGTGTGTTACGTCTGTGAGGTCGCCCATGGAGCGTGTGCAGCAGGGCTCATACCCTTAGACTGGTGCGTCTGAGAGAGGGAATGTGCAGGTGGACAGTGGCCAGGCCATATATAAGGTGGGCTCCGACCCACACCTGCAGCCCAGGAAGCTGGTGCCCTTGACTGAAATAAACAGCCAGATGGCTCTTACCAACAACAACCCCAGAAACTACTCAGTAACTTCTGTAACAACTGGCTCCAAAGGCCCAAGATTGGTTGACAGCTGGCAGCATCCCTAAGTTTGGTCTTCTCTTCCAACTGGAACACCCAGAGAAAGCAGGCTATAGTCCTAAGTCCATCCTTTATCAAGATTGCTTTGTTCTCCTTGCCTTTTGCATGTATATATGAATTTTGGAATTATCTTTGTCATTTTCCACAGGGAAAGAAAAACACCTGCAAGTTTGATTGGGATTATATTTAACCTAAATGTCAATTTTAGGAAAATTCAGTTCAGTTGCTCAGTCGTGTCTGTCTCTTTGCAACCCCATGGACTGCAGCACACCAGGCTTCCCTGTCCATCACCAACTCCTGGAGCTTGCTCAAACTCATATCCATTGAGTTGGTGATGCCATCCAACCATCTCATCCTCTGTCATCCCTTCTCTTCCTGCCTTCAATCTTTCTCAGCATCAGGGTCTTTTCCAGTGAGTTGGTTCTTTGCATCAGGTGGCCAGAGTATTGGAGTTTTAGCTTCAACATCAGTCCTTCAAGTGAATATTCAGGACTGATTTCCTTTAGGATAGACTGGTTTGATATCCTTGAAGTCAAAGGAGGAAAATTAACATTTAAATATTTAGTCCTCCAATCCATGAACACAACATGTCCCTGTATTTTTATCTCTCAATTTTTTTCTTTTTAAAGTATTTTAAACTGTTAGGCACAAAGGGCTTGCACACGTTTTATTAGATTATTTCTTGATATTTAGCTGATGACCTTGACAGTACTGTGAATGCTACCACCTTGCAGTCCCATTTTGTGTTTGTTGCTGGTATGCAGAAATAAGATTGTGTTTGGATATTCACCTGGTAGACAAAAATCTGCCCCCCGCCCCCTTCAGCTTTTTAAATTCCTGGTGTCTGTCTGTCTGTGCCTGGTGAGGGGGCTGTGTTTGTCACGCTCTTCATGGGACATTGCTGCCACAAGTTGCTGCAAGGCCCCTCTCTGGTTTGGTTTTTCTGTTTATCCCTTTGATCTCATTTCCTCCTGCTCCCTGACAAACAACTGTATTCATGTGTGTCCTGCCCATCTCTTAAAGTATTTTAAACTGTTAGGCACAAAGGGCTTGCACACGTTTTATTAGATTATTTCTTGATATTTAGCTGATGACCTTGACAGTACTGTGAATGCTACCACCTTGCAGTCCCATTTTGTGTTTGTTGCTGGTATGCAGAAATAAGATTGTGTTTGGATATTCACCTGGTAGACAAAAATCTGCCCCCCGCCCCCTTCAGCTTTTTAAATTCCTGGTGTCTGTCTGTCTGTGCCTGGTGAGGGGGCTGTGTTTGTCACGCTCTTCATGGGACATTGCTGCCACGAGTTGCTGCAAGGCCCCTCTCTGGTTTGGTTTTTCTGTTTATCCCTTTGATCTCATTTCCTCCTGCTCCCTGACAAACAGCTGTATTCATGTGTGTCCTGCCCATCTCTCTCTCTGCTCTCTGCTTGCCGGTGGGGCTGAGAGTGTCTTCTCTTCCTTTGGGGCTTTGGAGTTTCCCACTCGGCAACACTGCTCTTCATGTTCCTTGCCCATCCGCCGTGCTACCCTGAACCTGGTTGGTTTTTAGGATTCCTGCCTTTTTCTACTTGGCCTTTATCTGACATGAGACCAGAGCTGAAAAGAGGGGTCTTTCTGGCTTCTGGCCACTATCGGCTCACGGAGACTGAGATAGTGGTACGTTAGCCACCACTATAGGTGAGCAAGGAAAGTCCCCAAGTTAAAGTTCATGGCCACGTGGGCCTTACTGCCGGTCGTGTAAGATCTTCTCAGCTGTGGAGCGGACGTCTCACTGCAGCTGTGGGCGGGGCTTCCTAGGAATGGAACAAAAACCTGGACGTAGCGGTCAGGACAGCTTGAGAGGGTCTCTGCGAGCGTCAGTGTGAGCCCGTCACTCACGGAGGCTGCAGCTGGCCTTGTGATGCTGCAGCAAGCCCAGTTCATAAATGGTGGTTAAGAATCTTAATGTCCGTCACCACGTTAGGCTTTCTGCAATAAAATAGCACATTCCTTATCACAGTGCTCCCGTTACGAATCACGTAAGGGCAGCACAGGCATGGGAGTGCATGTTCCGCTCCTGTGAGTTGGAATAGAAACAGAACCCCCAACGCATGTGCATGAGAACAAATGCAGACTGGAAGTGCGAGGGTGTTAGGGCATCATTTTGGGGGGGGGCGCTTATTTCTCATGTTCTCCCTGCCTTCTTTGTCTTTTTAAGCTGGAGTTTAGGTTCCAGTGGAATTTAGTTTCAGCATACTTAGTGTCTGGGCTTCCCCAACAGCTCAGCGGGGGTGGCTCCTGTCAATGCAGGAGGCGCAGGAGACGCGCGACTGCTGGGACGGGAAGACGCCCTGGAGGAGGAAATGGCACCCACTCCAGTATTCTCGCTTGGAGAACCCATGGACAGAGGAGCCTGGTGGGCTACAATCCATGGGGTTGCAAAGAGTCAGACACAACTGAGCACGCATAGTTGTTTTGTATTTTAGTTTGTTCTTCCCAACTCTTGCCCTATATCTCTGCTTCAAAGACCTCTGAGTTTTCCTGTCTTGGTTAGAGGTCAAGTCTTAGGTCCCAGATATGCTCAGTTCTTGCCCCCGAAACAAACATGTGTTGCGTGAGCCCGCTCCGGCGTGGTCCAGCCTGACAAGGCAGGATTCCCCGGGGCCAGCACACCGCCTTCTGAGTGATGCCGCTTCCCCAAGAGGCTGCGTCAGGAGCAGGGAGGAGAGAGAAGGCTGGGCTGGCGGGAGCGCCTGGGGCCTCAGAGAGGGGAGGAGGCCTCAGAAAGTCGGGGCCCTGGAAGCCACACGATACAAAACTTCCCGTTTTCCCCTGAGTCTGGCCCAAATCTCCCCAATTCATTAAACACCCGGCAAGGAAAATTCCAAATCAGATATCAAATCTCTGTATTACATTCCACCAAGTCACATTTATTTTTATGTCTGACGTAGCTGACATCAAATAAACAGTTATTTTAAAAATTGGGTGCATCACAACTCCGTGACACGGCCAACCTTTAAGAAAAATGAATGATTTATTTAAAAGGTTGGATGTGTCACAGGAGCATCTAAATCAGCAAGTGAAAAATCAGACGTCCCGGCGGCCGGGCAGCAGGAGGGAGCGGACGGGGCGGGGGGTGGGCAGGAAGGATCCAGAGTAAACGCGGACACGTCTTCCTCCAGGAAATCAGAAAACAGGGTGTGAGTGTGACGGTCCATGGCCGAAAGGGAAGCGGCCAGGATGTACGCATTTCGCGTCGCCTAAAGAAGACCTGTTCACACCTCACTGCAGGAACCGTTTCTGATTTGACCATGATATGCTTTTACCGTTAGTGGGTTTTAGGATGTGCCCAGGCCTGTGTTTTACTCCCAGAAATCTTGAGGTGCTGATCGCCCTATCAGCAAGCATGCATATGTGTGTGTTTGTGTGTTGTGTGTTTGTATGTGTGGGTTTCTCTGCATGTATGTGTGTTTGTGCTTGCATGTGTTTCTGTGTGTTTGTGTGTATTGTGTGTGTTGTATGTGTGTGTTTGTGTGTTGTGTGTTGGTATGTGTGCATTTCTGTGTGTTTGCATGTGTTTCTGTGTGTATGTATTTCGTGTGTTGTGTGTATGTGTGTGTTGTGTGTATTTTTGCCTTGTGTTACATTTTGTGCATTGTGTGTATGTGTTTCTGTGTATTGTGTGTGTTTGTATTGTGTGTTTATGTGTGTGTGTTGTGTGTTTCTGTGTGTGTATTGTGTTTCTGTGTTTGTGTGTATTGTGTATATGTGTGTGTTTCCAAGGTGTTGTGTGTATGTGTATGTGCGTGTTGGTTTTTGTGTGTTTGTATTGTGTGCGTTTCTGTGTGTTGCATTTGTATTGTATGTGTTTCTGTATGTTTGTAATGCGTGTGTTGTGTCTTTCTGTGTTTGTGTGTATTGTGTGTTTGTGTGTATTGTATGTGTGTTTGTATCTGTGTTTCTGTGTGTTTCTGTGTATTGTGTATATGTGTGTTTCTGTGCATTTGTGTATACTGTGTGTCTTTTGCGCTTGTGTGTGTTTCTGTGTGTGTTGTGTATGTGTATGTGTGTTTGTGTGTACAGGACTTGAAGGTCACAGGACAAGCAGGCTTCCGCCTGTGTGCTGTCTCCTGCTCACCCAGACATCTTAGGAAGGACATGCACACCTTCAGCGGGAGCACTTGCTTGGGGGTAAGGATTGTGGAGGCCTGTCCTCGTCAGCCCATCTTGAGCGGTGTGACTTTGAGCAGTGCCTTGACCCTCTCTGGGTCTTTTCTTGTCTGTGGATGAAACCAGAGGCTGGATTCAGACGTGCTGAAAGGTCCTGCCTGCTTCTCACGTTCATTGCATGCGCTGCTGGTGCTGCTGCGGTGCGGTCCAGCTGTCTGTGTTCATTCCCAGCCCGTGTGGTGTGTGGGCACCTGGGGAGGGGTGGGGTGAGCTGAGCTGAGGGGGTCAGAGGTGAGCCCAGGCTTTCAGGCCAGGAGGGGTGCTGGACTCCTAAGAAGCCTGGCAGTTGGGAGGGCGCTGGTTTGCCTGGGGGGGTGTGATGACCAATTTCAGTTCTCCGGAGCTGGCGCTTGGAGCCCCGGGGGCAGGTGGGTGGGGAGTGTGGGAGAAAAGCCCGGGCCTGGGGGCCTCTCAGAGGAGCCCATGGGAGCCTTGGGGCGACGTCCCCTGCACCTGCAACCCCAGGGGAGCCCGCCCTGAGGATGGGGTGCACAGAGAGCAGAGCCACGGGGGAGCCCCCAGAGCCAGAGGACCCCTGTGTCCCACCCCCTGAGACCCACAGGTGCCTGGAGCACAGGCAGGCGGGCCCCTGACGCCCGTAGGAGCCCGGAGCACAGCCGGGAGGCCACAGGCTGCAGAGAAGAGAAGGGGCTTCTGGCCCTTCTGGGCTCACTCTTGGCTCTGGAAGTTTCTTTCATTCGACAGAAGAGGCTCCAGCATAGGGCCTGGTAGCCAGGCCTCGGTTCCCAGAGGTTCAGGACTCTGGGCAGGTTGGGGGGCCAGCAGCAGGGACTCAAGGCTGTCCGCCCTCCCACGGGGGTTTCTAGGCCAAGAGCTCCTGCCAGCCACAGTACCCAGAGGGGTCCGGAGCCCATCCAGGGGCTGGGGGCCGTGGGCTTTGGCGACGCCCGGCCACGCACTGCCCGAGACCCCTCACCCATCTGGGCCACGTGTCCCCTTTCTGCCCATGGGCGCGCGTGCGGGTGCGTGGAGCTCCGCCTTCCTAGAGAATGTTCTCAAATAGAAGCGAGCATCGGGAAGTGTTTTGAAAATAAAAACAGCGTTTACACGCAGGATATTATCATATTTCTAGGCTAAGATGTCACCGCTATGAAGTACAACCCTGCAGTTATAACAAAACGGGGGAATTACGAGTGTGGTTGCAGGAACATTTCTGTCGGCGGCGGGTTGTGTAAGCGAGGCGTGCTTGGCGCTGGGTTGAGGCCGAGGCGCTCCGGGCCGCGGGGCTGGTGACCGAGTCCGTCCCACCGCCGTCCTTTCCGGCCCCCGGCTGGGTCTGCGGACAAGCGTGAGCTCGCCCCGAGGTCCACGAGCCGCGGGCGAGACTGGAGGGGCCTCTGAAATAGAGTGGGTCGGGCTCCCGGGGGCCTCGGGCAACTTCAGTCTCCGTTCCGACCTCTCTGCTCTGGACACAGGGGCGTTCCGTGCGCCTCAGAAGGAAAAACGAAGTCCTTCCGTGTGCTCTGACGGCGGCAGCAGAGGCTCGATTCGGCCCGTGACGGCCTCAGCGTCCTGCACGGATGTGGGGCAGAGGAGGGGCCGGAAAACCGGGTGCTTCGGTGTTCCCGTCGGTCCCTCCGCTGCCCCTGCGTTCAGCTCAGCCTGGTGGGGATCCCCCGGTCCCTGCGCTCGGCCGCCCTCTGACCGCCCGGGGGGTGGGGGCGGGGGCGCTGGCTCTCCCAGCACTGCACCCCGAGGGCCACCTCCTGCCATCACACGAGCCTGCAGGTCCTCAGGACTTCGCCCTGGGTCCCCGGTCTCGCCTCGGGAGCCCCCAGCCTGGCTCGCTCTGTCCCCCAGCTTCCAGGCTGCTCTGTGTTGCCTCCTCTGTGTGTCCCAGCCAGCCCCCACTGCTGCTCCAGGACCCTGGCGGTGCTGCCCAAACCCAGCCACCCACAGTGTCAGACTCCCCTGGACCAACGGTACCGCGGGCCCCAGGCTGCCCATTTCCACCAGGCGCTGGAAGCCCAGCGCATGTGACTCTGCAGCCCTGAGCAGGCCCTCCCTCTCCTGTCCTATCACAGGTCACATGACATGCTCTCATGGCCAATTCCACCTCTGAAGTCCTCTGGCCGTTTCTTATCGCCTCCCTGCTGGGGCTCTGCCTGGAATGGGGTGAGTGGTGCAGTCAGCGCCTGCTGAGAGGGATCAAGCCGTGGTTTAGGCAGTTGCAGGATGAATGCAGCTGTTTGGCCGTGCGTCCGTGACATGCTCCCCACTTTATATCTTCACAGTGATCATCTCAGGACCTCAGAATGGCTGCTGTGGCTCCAGACATCACAGCCACACAGTAAGACAGGCCACAGAGAAGGGGGCATGTTCTTCAGAGACTCCGTCATTTTCTGTGATAAGGAAACTTTTTCTGGAAGATGTCTCTGCCTGACCCACTGGTCAATACCAGGTCCAGTGCCTGCTTCTAGACCCAACACTGAGAAATATATCACCCAGTTACAGAGACAGATAACTGGAATCCTCTCCTTGGGGCTGAGGGAAGGAACCACCTTTCCTGGAATCAAGAGATCTGTGCCTGATACCTGAACACAACCAGTTTCCTTAGTCATTAGGGATGTGGTATTGGCAAGGTGCAGCATGTACCCCACAGCGTGGAAGCAAGTGGTGGGGGGTTCCTTGCCCGCCGCCCATGGTGGTCCCTGCCCACAGCCGGGGGGTTTCCCTGCTTCGGAGTCATTGCTTCTTGCCCACCGTTTGCTCATCCCTCAGTGGACCCTGACCCCTTCCCAGCCAGCCTCAGCCTGGGAATCGACCACAAGCTCCCACCCCCCACAGTTCAAACATGCCACCGAGGGGTTCACACATAGCACATGGTTCCACTTGACTTGACCCCCGGGACCTCAGCTCTCAGCCCCCCACGCACAAAGCCTCCTGATTCGGCGGAGATGTCTTTTCTCTCACTCTACTCCTCCAGTGACAGGAGCCACAGGCGGCTTTGCTTGTGTGGGGTGTGTTCATTCATGTACAGCCAGAGTCAGCTCTGCAAGTGTCCAGGGACTGAGGCCAGGTCCTGGACCAGCTGGTGAGGGGTCAGTGGCGTGGTGACGATGGTAGAGAGGCTGATGTGACCTCCATGACGTGTCTGGGGTTGCCATGCTCTCCCCTTATGTAGAGACAGAGGAAGGGGAATTTCCATTTTGAACAACCATCTCATGATGGCAGAGACCCCCAACTCATGATCAAGGGGCCCCGAGGGCCTCAGGGCTGAAACTTCAGTCTGGCTTCTGCAAAGAGAGTAGAGAGGTGAGAACAGTGGGATTCTGATGTTATTCCATTCCGATTCTATTCTTCAGGTGACGCTGGTGCTAGCACTTGGTTGGTTCTTCATAAATGTCTGAAGCACCAGGGGGTGGGAGGGAAGTTTGGGGAGATGTTTTCTGGAGAGGGGAGGAACTTACTGTAGGCTTATCATAAACCTGGGTTCCCTGGTATCTCAAACAGTAAAGAATCTGCCTGCAATGCAGGAGACCCAGTTCTATCCCTGGGTCGGGAAGACCCCCTGGAGGAGGGCATGGCCACCCACTCCAATATTCTTGTCTAGAGAATCCTGTAGACAGAGGAGCCTGGTGGGCTACAGTCCATGGGGTCACAAAGAGCTGGACACAACTGAAGCGACGAACACTTTCACTTTCACTATCCCAAACCAGTAAACAGTGACTTGGAAGCCAGGCTGGTGGTCCCTGGTTCTGTCTCCCCGGAGGCTGAGTTCTCTGATTTCCTCGCACAGGCTGTGTGCGTTTCGATTTCCAGACTTGTCCCTGCTGGGCCCTCCCTGAGCTGGCTCTCCGAGACCCGCGGGAACTCCACGACCCCAGGCCTGGAATCTCTCGTGTTATCTCCAGCTCCCAGTTCCGCTTGCCGCCTTGGACGAGGGGGAGCGTGTTCTGTGTTGGTCTCCAGGGTGAGAAATATTTATTCTGTTTGGTTCCCTAACGATATTAAAAACACAGGATGCATTATTTAACCTCCGCCCTTGGAGACAGGCTTCCGGGCCGGAGCCGCTGGGCAGCCGTCAGCGCTCACCCGACTCTGCCCAGCACTTACTTTGTTCACCGGAGAATTAGTACAGGTGGATGGGCAGGGGACCTTTCCTTCCTCCTGGGAAGGTTCTTCATCACGTTGTGAAAACGTAAATTTGGGATACAGCGAGGCCTTGAAAAGCCAGCATTCCCACTTGCATGGAGCCGCCTCCACGCATCTCGGGAGCCCGGGGTGGCCCCCAGAGGCCAACCGCGCTCGCTGGTGCCCCCTGTAGGCGCCACCCCTGGCCCCCCGCGGGCTGAGCAGGGCAGGAGCCCCCGCCGCCCTCCCCTCTTCTCTCCATCAGTTTTGATCCAGAGGAGAGCCCCACAGGGGCAGCGCACAGGCCTCTGAAATGCTGCTGCCCCCACCCCGCCGAGCGCTGATTCCTTTGGGTTTATATTCGGGGACGCGGAGAGGAACTCGGGGCTGCCTCTAAATTATATGCCGCGGATTCGGCGATGCGGCCCCACG
>SJXQ01001140.1:777813-797287 GCA_006408695.1 Aepyceros melampus
GTCCTGTGCCCTGGACAGGGTCATGGATGGGCTTGGGTCAAGGACGCTGTGTGTGGCATGTTGACCGTGGAAGAGTAACAGCTGACTCTGCACTTCCGCGTGTGAGCACGCTGGACCCCACCATGGGGCGGGTGGGCCTGGGTGCCACGGCCCTGCCTGGAGACGGGTTGGCCTCAGATGCCCCTGGCTCCCCGAGACAGGGGTGGACCCCAGCGCCTAGGCATACTGCAGGGCCCCAGCCCTCACCCCAACACAAGCCGTCCTGCTGTGGGGGTCAGAGGGGCACTCTGGGCCCCGACCTTGCCCCACCCCTGCCCTGGGCCAGCCCCAGCCCTAGCCCAGAGCATGCCTGTCACGGGAGCTGGGTACGTCTGGACCCCCGGGACCACCTTCCCCTGAGGCCGGGGCCCCTGTGCCGGGCACTGGTTGCCGTGACGACAGGCTGCTCTGCCCCTACTGAGACTCTGTAGAGGTGAAGGGACACTGTCCCTGCCCGGCTGGGAGCGTGTGTCCCTTACTGAAGTAGCACTCCTTTTCTTGACAGCAAATGTTAGGCTCTCGGTGAACACAAGGGCTGTGTAAATCCAGGAACTTTTGACACAAGGGGGGCAGAGGTCGCAGGTATGTGGGTACCAGGGGCCTGGATGGCTGGCCAGGGTGGAAGCCCATGGCTGGGCCGCGGTCGCCTGGGCAGAACCGCAGGCCAGGGACTCGCGTTTCCAGTGCCCAGAGAGCATTGGGCAAAGTCATCTCCCTGGGGGCAGCTGGGGCAGCTCCCTGCCCCCATGGGGTGAGAGGGCTCAGAGGGGCTTCGGGGCTGCCCTGGGTTGCCTGGGGAGACAAGGTCACAAGGTGGAGGAAAGACCGGAAAGGGAACTCAGTCTCAGGGTTGAGGCTAGTGCCTGAGTGCCAGCGGGGACCCCTCCAAGGTGAGAGCCCACGGGCCGGGGAAGGGTGCCCGTGTCTTCCCTGGGGGTTGCTTCCTGGAGGACATGCTTGGCAAGGCTGAGTGGCCTGGGTGTGAGAGGGCGGGGTGTGAGAGGTTCTGCTCCTGGTCTTGGGCCTGCCAGGCCCAGTGTGTGCTCTGTGTGTATGTGTGTGTGTGCTCCATGCACATCTGCAAGTGTGCACACACCCGTGTGTATGTGTATGTGTGTGCACGTGTGTATATGTGTGAGTATTGTGCACGTGTTTATGTGTGTATCTGTTAGTGTGTGTGCATGTGTGTGTGTGTATATATGTGTGTGTGCATGTGTATGTGTGTGAGTGTGTATATGAGACATATGTACGCACCTCCCACTAACAGTACACTGGGGCACCTGGCCTCATCTTTCTCAAGAAGACCTAGAAGTAACCCTCGGGCCCGCTGCTCTTGGCTGAGGGAGTGTCCTGCGTGTCCGTGGCAACACCCTGCGCCCCGGCCTGGCTTCCGAGCTCCTCTCCAGGCCCTGGCCCGAGGCTCTCGTCTGCAGCCGCTGGCCCTGATGGACACTCCTTGCCCGGCCGCAGGCGTCCGCGTGCCTCTGCCGCCTCCCAGCCAACCTGCAGCCTGGTGAGAGCGGCTGCAGACGCACTGCAGAACGCTAAGGTGATGGATCCCAAATCATTAGGCTTTCGTTGTATTTTTGAATGAGCATTAAAATTCGTCTCTGGGAAATGTTGAACAGCAAATGAACAAAGCCCCAGAACAGCCCTAATCCGTCTCCTTAATGCGTGCACCAGAGGGTGCTGTGCAAACGGCTCTGACGGGGAACAGTCACCATTTCCAAATACATTGAGGTTCCATTAAAAAAAAAAGGCAAAAACGCCTTACTGTAGATTTCTGCTTCCCTCTAGAAGAAAAAGCACGATACTCTCTTAAGCTGCAGCAGTGAAAAAAAAAAAAACAAAAAACATGTGAAATATGTGATGTGCTGTTTTTACCAACTGTCTAAATAAAGGTTTAGTGAGTCACTATGGAAAACAGAAAATCTTTCTTTATTTTAAGAGCTTCAGTTTAAGAGGTTTTTTTTTTTTAAATGCAAAAGCTTCCCTTAGGTTTATAACTTAAACATTGCCCATCCGCTAGAGTCTCCCCTGGCCTGAATTTACAGCAAATCTTATTTTTCAAAAGATACACTTTGAAAATGGGCTGTTTTGGCCAGCAGCATCCACACGGAGGGAGAGCGGCACTCTCGTCCATACGCACCCGGAATGTGTGAAGTGGGACCACCGTCCGGAGCTGAACACCTGGTGGGTGGAGGGAGGGACGGGAGAAGAGGTCCCCTCCCAGCCGGGCCTGTTTCCCAAAGTCACAGGGGAAAAGCGAGGGGACCACGTCTCCTGAGTGTCTGCCTGGTGACCTGGGGAGAGATGGCCGTCCCCGTTGGCCCAACAGTTCAGCTCTGAGGCTGGCCCTCACGTATTACTTCCTTACTTTCAAAGAATACCTCCGCCTTTTGCAGCCTCCAGATTTTTGCCCCAAATGCTCCAGTTCACTGGTATCTTATGCCGATTGAAGATGCACCTCAATTTTTTTAATGAAGTAGAATCAATTGCCATGACTTGAGAAATTAAATCCAAGTATCGGAGAAGGCAATGGCACCCTGCTCCAGTACTCTTACCTGGAAAATCCCATGGACGGAGGAGCCTGGTGACTAAGTCACTGAAGTGACTTAGCATTGGAGCTTCAAAGGGGGCTTCCCTGGGGGCTCAGGTGATAGAGAATCTGCCTGCAAAGCAGGAGAGCCAGGTTCAATCTCTGGATCGGGAAGATCCCCTGGAGAAGGGACTAGCTACCCACTCTAGTGTTCTCGCCTGGAGAATTCCACAGACAGAGGAGCCTGGCGGGCTAGTCCATGGCGGTCACAGAGAGTCGGACACGACTGAGTGACTTTCAGTTTCACTTTTTCGTGAGCATCTAAGGCCTAGGTAGTTATCACAACTCCACCTTGCATCTTTGTCTTGGGGTCCCATTGTTAATGAAGTCATTCACTTTTGTAAACACAACCGCACAAGTGTTCCCAACCACATCTATAAAACTATTTAAGGTGCGTTTTGAAACCAGGCATCTTACAGCCATCATAATTACAGTTTTACTAGACCTTTAAATGAGGAGCAGCCACTTAGGAAGTTTTGATGTGGTAGCTGATCAGACAAGTAAAACACACAGCCATGATTTATGGGGCTGTGTACCGCGCGTGTGCCAACGTGGGCCCGCCGTGGCCTGGGTGGGAACTGTGCTGGGTACACAGCTTTGTGCCAACTGCAGGCTACAAGCGGTAAAGAGAAAAACGCTGGAGTTTACAGGAAAATCATATTCATAAATCTCCTGCAGTGAATTACAGTATAACTCAGAGCTGTCTCTGTTTTTCTGCTGCAACGAATTCAGTTCTGTTTTTCAGCGCAGAAACGGTAAGCACAAACACCAAAGTGGGAACCGCCCCCCATCCCCCCCACCCTCCGGCACACGTTTCCAGCCCATTCACAGTGACCCCAGGCAGCTTCCATAGCATGCCCCGCCGTCTGGGGTCGTTCGTCTTCCCCACCCGAGGGTCCAGCTGCTGACATCCCCGGGCACCTCCTCGGGTGTCCAGGGCCCTGCCTGGGGCACGTTTGTCCTCTTGACATGGGCAGCACCGGCTCCCAGGGCTCCCCCGAGGTGGGCAGTTCCGCAGAAGCCTGCTCGCCCCGGGGCTGCCCTCATGGGATCTGATTGCTCTGCTTTCTTCATTTTGATATCACGGGGGTGGTTTGTTTTTAAACAGTGAGAGGACGCGTTTTCATACTGTAGATATCTGTGTTCTAGCTAAATGACATCGAAGCATCACACTTGCTCGTGTTGTATTGCCCCTTCCAGGTGGTCTTCTTCAGGAAGCCTCCTCTCTGGGCAGACCCCAACCCTGCCGCTTAGCTGTCTGGCGTCCTGGGTCACCCAGGCTCTTCGGGGGGAGCTCCTCCTATTGAGGGGACAGCCTTGCCCACCACAGGGGCTCTTGGACGTTTCCCAGATGGGCTGGGGAGATGCCCCGTGGCTCCTGAGTCCCCAGTCCCTTGGTGGCATCTTGCTGACCGCTCATGGCCTGAGACGTCCTCCCCTTGGGTGTGAGGTCTCGAGGTCTGCTTATTGCAAATCCCAATACTCTGGCCCGATTCCCCTTTCTTGGAACAATCCCGGGTGGCTCTCTCTCAACCGTCCAGACAATGCCCGCCGGGGGACGGAGCGCCTTGACTCAGACCATCTCCTGCCTCCGTGTCACCCTGGGGCAGCGCAGCGTCTTGCAGGGGAGTCTGGACATGACTCATGGGGAACAGATCACTGATCTCCCTCACAGTGGGCCTCGGTCACAGCCCTAATACTGCCCAGGACTCTCCCTGCCGGGGCCCCAGGAGGTCCCGGGACTTCCTCCCGGAAGCGCTCACAGTGCTCAGGGGCCTCTACGGATGGCACTCAGGGACAGCTGTGTTCCCAGACCGGGCTGGGACATGCAGCAGGAACTCAGCATCCTCCGAAGCTTCACAGCTGAGGGCCACAACGGCCCCCTGAGGAGAAGCAGCCCCCTGGCCACCGGCCACCCTGCTTGGGGGGCGAGAGGCCTGGTGCTGTGGGGGCCACGGTCATGGCAGGTTTTGTCACCCCCCGTGCTGGCACGGATCAGAGCTCTGACTGTGCAAAGAGAGATCAGCTAACTGTGAGGCCCACACAGCGGGTGGCCGTGGGCCCAGCCAGGTGGGTTGCAGGCCCCAGCCACCCACTGCCCCCGATGCCCTGGGCCCTGGCCTCCTGACACCAGCTCGCACTGGAGGGCGCAGCCCATGCCACCCCTAGAGGAGGGTCTTCTGTTTCCCCTTCCAGGTCCCAAGCTCAGCCCTAGCCCGACTCAGTCTCCTGGACCAGCGAAAGGCTGGGGCATCCTGGGGGGCAGCTGAAAGATGGGTTGGGAACAGGAATTCCAGGAGTGAAGTGCTGTCGCCCTCTAGGAGTCAGGCTGAGGGGGCTGAGAGCTGAGGGGCGCAGAGACATGGGAGACCCACAGGGCCTGGCCCTTGAGAAGGTGGCAAGGATGAGCCAGAGGTGCTGGGGAGAACACGTGGGCTGATCAGTTTTCCGCATCCATGAGCCTTGGGCGTGGTGCCCAGGTTTTGTCAAACACCCGTCATCACCGTGGAGGTTGTTTCTTAGGTGTGGTCAACGCTGCGGTCAGGAAACACTGGGAAAGCTGGTTGTGTGTGTGTGTGAGTCATGCAGTTGTGTCCAACTCTTTGTGACCCTGTGGACTGTAGCCCACAGGGCTCCTCTCTCCGTGGGGTTTCCCAGGCAAGAATACTGGAGTGGGTTGCCGTGCTCTTCTCCAGGGAATCTCCCTGACCCAGGGACTGAACCTGGGTCTCCTGCATTGTAGGTGGATTCTCCATTATCTAAACCACCAGGGAAGCTGGTCACTCTCCACGATGTTAGGATAAGTTCTCATCCGATTAGAGGGGGCTGTCAGAGGCGAGACAGGATTCCTGAAGAAGAAGAGTTCTCCTCCAGACTCAGGACCACCATGTCCACTCACCCAGGTCTCTAGGTGGGTTCCACTGGTTCTAATCTCTAATCAGTTAGGAGGGTCTGCAGGACTGCTCCCTAGGTCTCTAGGCTGCCCCCTTGCCCTGCAGATTTCTCACTCACCAGCCTCCACCATCACACAAACTGATCCCTGGAAATAGACCTCTCTGTCTCCCTCTGTTTTTCTGGAAACTCCAAACCAAAGCAACACCCAGAGTCAGAAAAACCTCAATTTGGTTGGTAATTATTTAGAGCAAAAAGGGACCCCATCGATTTGCTCGGCATTTGCACAAGAGAGCAAGGGCACCTTTAAACTCTAAACCTTACCTTTCAAGTGTCTGCCTGTTGGACCTTCAGGGTGTGATTGCTAACCCACTAAAAACCAGTGACGACCCTAGAAATGATGCTGAGCCATTAAAGAAGGAAACTATTTTTAAAAAGCTAATTCACACACGCACGCACACACTCTTGTGCACGCTGGTGGCACACGGCTGAATTTAGATTGAAGAAATATTTTCTGATAGAAGTCAGGCTTGATAAAAGGAATGCACACCGCCATGTGTGAAAGTACGTATTAATAATTAAGCCATGCGATCATTACCTCAGGATATTATTTCTTAAATATCTCTTGCAAAGGCAATATGATTACATATGAATGATATCAATTTTCTACCAACAAAAAAAAATCTGCAGAAATAGGAATTGAATTACACTGTCCAATTTGCTGTAAAGTTCACTGTATGTGAAGAAATTAATCAAAGCTACCACCACCCATTTTTATGGGAACATAAAATGATGTGAACTTCCATTTTTAATAAAGATGCATAGCGCTTTTATGAAGACTGACTAATAACACTATAATGAACTGAAAAGCTACTGATATATTAAGAATGAAAATTTTGAGGAGTGTATTTACTGAGACTTTTTCATGGAAGGCCGTATTTCTCTGCAGTCTCTATTTGAATCATTATAAACCGGAGGCAGAATTTCAGGGAGAGCACAGCCCGAGCACTGTGCAACTTTATCTTCAGGACGTGAATCACTCGAGGCTGGAGAAGAGGGTTTGGGCTCCGGGGACATAGGCATGGGGGTGCGGAGCGGGTGCCCTTCAGAGCATCAGGCATCCACCACGAACTTCTCAGCCAGCGGTTTCCTAGAACAGAACCCCCAGAAGATCACGGATGGAACACTTTCCTTCGGCTCCTCAGTGTGGCTTCCTTGGTGCTACTTTGTACACTAATCCAGGTAGGATGGCCTTGTCTCACCTCCCAGCCTAACATGTTCCCTCTAAAGCAGATGGCCTCAGCCGACCTTCAGGTGCGCATTTCTGGGCTGTGGCTTGTGCCTGTCATCACACTGACCAGCTCTGGGCAGATGGATACCTCTTGCGCTAGTCTCTAATTCGGAGGATCTGCAAGACTGAAAATATCCAAAAGCCAGGTCTCAGGATGCCTGCAGTTAGCCCAGGGAAGGATGCTTTATTTTAAATTTTTAAAAGCTTTTAATTTATTTTGTATTTGGGTATAGCTGATTAACTATGTCATAATAGTTTACAGTGAACTGCAACGGGACTCAGCCATACATACACATGTACCCACTCTCCCCTAAACTCCCCTCCCGTCTAGGCTGCCACGTAACACTGAGCAGAGTTCCCTGTGCTTACAGTAGGTCCTTGCTGGTGACCCATTTTAAATACAGCAGTGTGAACATGTCCATGCCGGGGTGCATGTCGATCCCAAACTCCCTACTTCTCCTTTCCTTTCCCCTGACAACCAGAAGTCTGTTCTCTAAGCCTGTGTGTCTGTTTTCACTTTGTAAGTTCATTGTATCATTTCTTTTTAGATTCTACATATAAGGGATGTCATACAATATTTCTCCTTCTCTGTTTGACTTACTTCACTCAGTGTGACAATCTCTAGGTCTATTATTTCATTCTTGTTCATGGCTGAGTAATATTCCATTGTATAATGTACCACATCTTGCTTATCCATTCTTCCGTCAATGAACATTTAGTTACAGGGCAGCATGCTTTAAACCAATGGCGCCAGCACTGGACCCAGAACCATTCCACCAAAGTTATGCAAAATCTCCATTTTTTAGGTTTTTTTAACCTCATTTTTATAAAACAAAAATTTCATACATGCTTACTATAAAAATTTGGAAATACAGAAAAATGTAAGAGGAAAAAAATAACAAAGTTACAAAATTCCCCTTCCCAGAGATCATATTCCTTAACATGTTGACATTCTTGTGTGTTTTCTTTCATTCACACACACATGCTCACACATGTGCACGTCTTTGCATACAGACACATGTATGTAGTTGTCAAACTCTCTCATATATTTTATTACTTTTTAAATTTAATTTTGAATGGTTAACTCATATTCGTAGTTCAAAACCAGAAAATAGAAATTGGTTTTTGCCCTAACATTTTATGGTGAGCATTTTTCCAGGCCACTAATGTTTCATAAACATGTAGTATTTTCATGGCTCCAAAATACAGTACATATGGCTGCATGTAATTTCCAGAGCCATCCCTCTATGGAGAGGTGTTCAGGTTGTTCCAGTTTTCACAGTTGTAATTTCTCAGGCATGTTTGTGATTTCTCAGGCACATTTGTAATTTCTCAACCATGTTTGCAATTTCTCAACCACATTTGTAATTTCTCAGACAGTGAACATCTCAAGTTTGTATCCTTCCTCTGATTGGATTACATCACAGCCTTTCAAGGCCAGGGAAGGGGGAAAGGAGCCCCAGGGAGGACCCCTCCCGCCCTGGATACACGCCGGCTCCTGCCTCTGCTGCAGCCCTAAGGCCTTAATGGGATGGGGTTTGGTGCCCCGGGAATCCTACGTCTCTTTGACTCCTGTTTTGTAGCTCCATGAACGAATGCTCCTTAGAGGTTTGGAGTGGCAGTGGCTGCTGTCCTGGGAGCAGCTTGTCCCCCCACCTTCCCAAGGCCCATCTGTGCTCTTGGAGAGCTTGGAGGCAATTAAGACCAGATCACAGGAGATTTGGGAGCCCCCAAGACCTACGGGTACTCTAGCCCTCTTTAGTAGGTGAGGAAAGACACACAGAGCCGCTGAGAAACGTGCCCCAAGTTTGCCCGGCTGGTTGGCGGCAGCAGCAGCAGAACCTAAGTCAGATCTTGTGACCGTGACCCCAACTGTTCACATGGGCACCCTCGACTCCGGTGCTCAGCTCAGCGCACCCAGGAAGGCGGCATTTTGCCAGCCCAGGGCTTCCCAGGGACCCCTGCTCCCCCCGCCTCCCAGGGGCCCCTCCCTCCGGACACCCTCCTCTCCTGCTCAGCTCTGCACCCTGTCCCACTGTGTCTCTATGTGTGCCCTCGGCCCCGTCTCTGTTTCTCTCCATCTCTGTCTCTCTCCATCTTTCTCTGTGTCTCTGTCTCTCTCTCCATCTCTCTCTGTGTCTCTCTCCCTCTCTTTCTCTGTCTCTCCCACATGTTTTTGCAAAGGGGATTCTCTCCACCTGGAAGTTCTCTCCTCCCTCCCAGGCCCAAGTCTCACGCACATGATGAACTCCTCCTCATCCTTCACCTTCAAATGTCTCCCCCTCCGGGAATCTTCCCTAACCTTTCCAGACAGAGGTGAATGCCGGCTCCTTGGGCCACGTGGTGCGCTCTGCGATCTGTCTCCCCTCTGGGCGGTGGGACCACAGGGCTCATGCTCTGTCTCCAGGCTCAGCGAAGAGTCTGGTCCAAATCAAGTCCCAGGCGCATACATGGTGAGCAGGGAGTTTCCATGAAGATTTGCTCAGGGGAGACGGAGGCTTCTCCAGGCTGAGTCATGAGCAGCCACATGAAGTAAGCTGCTTCCACACGTGAGGTCAAGGTAGCGCCTCCAAATCCTTCTCACTGCCTCCGAGGGGCGCTGTGGTTTGGAGTCAGACACGGGCTTCAGGTTAGGAGACCCGGAGCCAGTCCCTTCTCTGAGTTGCAGTCTGCCTTTCTGTGAAACGGGAGTGATGTCTGCACCCTGCGGTTGCTGGAGGGAGTCTCGAATAAGGATCTTCACAGTGGAGTTCGACATTCTGCTTGGTTTGGAGTCAGACACGGGCTTCAGGTTAGGAGACCCGGAGCCAGTCCCTTCTCTGAGTTGCAGTCTGCCTTTCTGTGAAACGGGAGTGATGTCTGCACCCTGCGGTTGCTGGAGGGAGTCTCGAATAAGGATCTTCACAGTGGAGTTCGATGGTTGGGCCCCATCACCCGTGGGAAGAATTCCAGTCTCTTTACTGGAACATTTGGGACAACAAGCGCTTCCTAAAAACTGGGCTGTCCCCCAATGACCACGTCCCTGTCGCTACAGGAGGCTGGTCTGACGAGCTGCAGGACAACAGGAAAGTAGCTGAAATTAGGCTCCCAGACGTTCAGAAGTGTGAGCTGTGCCCCGGCACCACCCGTGGAGGTCACCACAGCAGTGGGCAGCAGTCCTCCCGCCCCGAGGACAAAGGCCTCTCCCTATGCCTCAGGCCACTTCGGGCTGCCCCCCAGGGACGCCAGCCCATCCTCTGCCAGTGACCCTGACCCCCTCCCAGGCGTGGGTCTCCCTCGTGAGACACACCACGTCCTGCTTCCTGCTGCGTCAGGAGATGCCCTGGCACCCAGCAGGGCCATGCCCACGAGGTTGGAAAGATGACCTCGTGTACAAGTGAGTGACCAGCAGGTGGATGAATGAGTCGCTCCAAGCCTGGGAGGCCGGGCACGAGCAGGCGGCACTGGAAGCCCTTGAATGGAGGGGCGAGGAGCGAGCGGACGGTGCCCAGGGGAGGAGGCCACCTGAGGGCTCCCGACGTTCCTCTCCGGCAGACTCAGACACAGTTTCACTTCCCACGTTTCTGGAGTCGCTGGAGTTTCCCACAGACGTGTGTTACTTCTGTAATCTTAATTTTCAGAATAAAATCTTCTGATAAAATGACCAAGCAGACAGTTAGCCTTACACAGCACCTTACAGTGGCCTTTACAAAAAATTAGCCTGAATTCCAGGCCCACGCCCGTGTCACTCGACGTCTTCCCAAAGGGGAGAAAATGAGTTGAACGCTAGCAGCTCTGCTACAAACAGGAGAAGCCCACACGATTTAAATTAATGATTTATTCCTCTAAAGACAGCGTGGGATCTATCATGGCCCTGATAAGCTGCAGCGACTCTTCTATCTGCATATAGCCGTGCAGAACTACAATATCTGGCAGGGAATATGGAAACAAGAATCAATTTTTCCTAGTTTTGAGCGTATCTCCTGAGTCTGAGATATGTCTGGCTTGTTTTTCAAGTACCGCTGCGAGGGATCCCCGCTCCCCTCCCCGGGAGGCCGGCGGCCGGCCGGTGAGTGGGTTACCTGTCGTGAGCACGGTGAAGAGGCAGACGGCCCCCTCGGAGGCGTCTGGGGAGTGTGGTGATAATTACCATCGACTACCACTACAATGATCGTGTTTTTCGTGGAAACACCTCCTCGCCAACAGATCATTTTGCTCCTGCTCTTCTCTTCCTTCTGGTGGTGGAACACGGCTCCCCCAAGGCTGAGGTGCCCCCAAGGGTGCGGGCTCTCCGGCAGGAAGATGCTGTTGCTTCTCTCAGTTGTTTTGGCTGAATCAACAGCCCAGCTTTTTTGTTTGTTTTTCTTCTTCTTTTTTTATTTTTCAAAACAATTTTGTTTGTTTGTCTTGCAAAGCCTTATGTTCAGTTGGAGAAATGAGTAAATGTTATCCGTCCCAATGGGGTTGAATAAATACGAATCCTCTTTCCTTTCTTCCTTGCTTGCTTTTTGTGCACGCACACTCAGTCGTGTCCAGCTCTTTGCAGCCCCGGGGACTGTAGCCCTCCAGGCTCCTCTGTCCATGGGATTCTCCAGGCAAGAATCCTGGAGTGGGTTGCTGCTTCCTCCTCCAGGAGAGCTTCCTGACCCAGGGATCAAACCCGCATTTCCTGCATAGCAGACTCTTTACTGCTGAGCCACCGAGGCTTCCCATTTGCCTTCTTTACCAAGTGCCAACATCAGGTACCTGAGCCACACACACCTGGAAAGATAGACCCTCCCAAGGAGAAATAAAATATAGGACGTGAGTTGGACCCCTCCATCTACATCCCCCATGGAGTCAGTTTACACCTTGGGCAACTTTTGTTTCCTTTTTTTGAAAGCTGGCCAAGTGTTTCCTCTCCAGTCCTAAAGTGACCCAGACACTGAGACGTGCGATGCTTCTGCTGAGGCCCTGTTGTGGAAGAGCCTTCACGGCAGGTGCTCAAGGGAGCAGCCCCGGCGCCCCAGGGCTCATTCAGCGCGGGGCAGAGACGTGCCGTTGGAGCCGGCAGAAGGGGCCTGGCTGAGCTTGCTCCTGGCCTCAGCCGTCCTGGCACGTCTGCAGGGCCGGCAGCCAGTGGCGTGGCTGTTTGAGGCTTCTATGGGAGTCTTCTTCCCTGGAACCTACTCAGGGTCTGAACTCCATCCTCAGGGGCTGACTCATCGATTCTCTGAGAGCAGAATGGGGGGACTGTATCAGCCTCTCTGTCATGGATGTTTCGGCCTAAACAGGTGAAATGAATGAACGTCACCGCTCCTTGGGAAGAGGGGCTCCCTCCCTGCCCTCTTGCTCCTCCCCTGGGCCAGGCGAGCTGCTGCCAGAGACACTCGTATCACTCCCCCTCCGAGCTCCCGCAGCCGTGCCCCTCCCCACCCTCTCCCAGTGCTCTGTGACTCTAGACAGCAGGGCCCTTGTCACTGGGAAGTGCCTGTGCTCATGGTGGGCCTGCCCCCGCAGAAGTTGGGGGGCGGGGTCTTCTGGAAGGAGCTTCTGGGCCTTGCACCCCCATTCGTTCATTCGTCCTTCAAGCATCCCTCACACTTCCATTCCCAGTCACTCTCCATCTGTCTTTGTTTGCCAGGCTAGCCTGCCTGGGATTTGGTGGACACTTGGAGCTAAATTAATGACTGAGTGGGAGAGAACTGTGGAATTTCAGAACTGTAGAGGGCTTGGAATAATCCATTCCAGATCTAATCGAACCATGGCAACTCAGAGATGAGTAAACAGAGAGTGATTGCCAGACCCTGTGGTGAGAGTAGGTTTAGTTTTGTTCAGGAGCTGCCAAGCTGTCCTCCAAAGTGGCTGCAGTGTTTTGCCTTCTTACCAGCACTGAATGAGGATTCCTGTTGCTCCACATCCTTGCCAGCATTTGCGGTTGTCATGCTCTCAATCTGGGCCATGCTCATAAGCGTCTGAAGGCATTTTTTGAAGTATACGCCGAGCTGAATTTTCCCCAGTAAGCACACTTGTATAACCAGCACCAGATGGAGAAATGGTACAAGAGCAGTGTTCCTGAAGACTCCTCACCCTCCCAAGGGCATGTCAGCTCCCAGAAGGGCAACTGCAATTGACTTTAAACACCATGGATTCCTTGTCTGTTTGAACTTTAAATTTGTTGTTGTTCAGTTGTTCACTGGTGTCCAACTCTGCAACCCTATGGACTGCAGCACATTAAGCTTCCCTGTCCTTCACCATCTCTTGGAGCTTGCTCAAACTGACGACATTGAGTTGATGATGCCATCCAACCATCTCATCCTCTGTCGTCCCCTTCTCCTGCCCTCAATCTTTCCCAGCATCAGGGTCTTTTCCAATTAATTGGCTCTTCGCATCAGGTGGCCAAAGTACTGGAGCTTCAGCAGCAGTCCTTCCGATGAATATTCAGGGTTGATCTCCTTCAGGATTGACTGCTTTGATCTGTTTGCAGTCCAAGGGACTCTCAGGAGTCTTCTCCAGCACCACAGATCGAAAGCATCAATTCTTTGAACTTTAAATACATGGAATCAAACAGTACATTCTCTCTTGGATTCTTTTGTGGTTCTTTGACTCTTCTTTGACTCATTATGACATTTATGCAATCCGTCCATATTCTTGTGTGTGCTTGTTCATTGTCATTGTGTTCAATGTGTTCAAAGTGCTTTACATGGATGGAACGTACCAAAATGTATTTATCCGTTTTACTGTTGATAGATGTTTGCACTGTTTTCTGTTCTTGGCTGTTGCAAAGAAGCTGCAACAAATTTGTCTGCACGTCTTTTGCTAAATATATGACATCTGCCGCAGAATATGCCTCTCCTTGGCCTCTGAACACTGTGCACTGAACTCCTCTTCTGCGTCCTTTCTTCCCGGGATCTTTGTTCTACCTGGGCAGCTTTGAGATCCACTTGTCCCTCTGCAGCCCTGTGAGATTACCAGAAGCTCCTATGGCTCCTCCATCTCTTAGCACAGCCCCCTGCTCAGATTCTGAGGTTTTGCTTTATGTCAAGAGTTTGTAATTGTCCTGAAGCAAGCAGGGGCTCATAAAATATCAGCCTTCTTCTCTGCAATTTCCTCATCTTAGGGTCATGATCTTGGTCCTCTCAGTGCTGTTTTTTTTTTTCCATTTACTTATTTATTTGGCTACTCTGGGTCTCTGTTGTATAACGTGGGATTTTTGATCTTTGTTGCACCATAGCTGTGGCTTACGGGTCTAGCTCCCCAACCAGGGATAGTACCGGTGGCCCCTGCAGTGGGAGCGTGGAGTCTAGCCACTGGACCACAAGAGAGGCCCCACACTCAGCATCTTTTAAGGAAATAGTTATACATAAAGAGACTCGCAGACTTGAGAACAAATTTATGCTTGCCGGGTGCAAGGATGGAAGAAGGGAGCTCTTGGGAGTTTGGGATGGACATGTACACACTGCTATATTTAAAATGGATCACCAACAAGGACTTGCTGTCCAGCACAGAGAACTCTGCTCAGTGTTGTGTGGCAGCCTGGATGGGAGGGGGTATTGGGGGGAAAAGGGACACATGTACATGTGTGACTGAATGCCTTTGCTGTTCACCTGAGACCATCGCACATTGTTAATCGACTGTCAGTTCAGTTCCGTTCAGTCGCTCAGTCGTGTCTGACTCTTTGCGACCCCATGAATCGCAGCACGCCAGGCCTCCCTGTCCATCACCAACTCCCAGAGTTCACCCAGACTCACGCCCATCGAGTCAGTGATGCCATCCAGCCATCTCATCCTCGGTCGTCCCCTTCTCCTCCTGCCCCCAATCCCTCCCAGCATCAGAGTCTTTTCCAATGAGTCAACTCTTCACATGAGGTGGCCAAAGTACTGGAGCTTCAGCTTTACCATCATTCCTTCCAAAGAAATCCCAGGGCCGATCTCCTTCAGAATGGACTGGTTGGATATCCTTGCAGTCCAAGGGACTCTCAAGAGTCTTCTCCAACACCACACTTCAAAAGCATCAATTCTTCAGTGCTCAGCCTTCTTTACAGTCCAACTCTCACATCCATACCTGACCACAGGAAAAACCATAGCCTTGACTAGATGGACCTTAGTCGGCAAAGTAATGTCTCTGCTTTTAAACATGCTATCTAGGTTGGTCATAACTTTTCTTCCAAGGAGTAAGCGCCTTTTAATTTCATGGCTGCAGTCACCATCTGCAGTGATTTTGGAGCCCAAAAAAATAAAGTCTGACACTGTTTCCACTGTTTCCCCATCTATTTCCCATGAAGTGATGGGACCAGATGCCAAGATCTTCATTTTCTGAATGTTGAGTTTAAGCCAACTTTTTCACTCTCCACCACTATACTCCATTACAAAATAAAAAGTTTTAAAAAAGAAATAGTTATATGTAGAGCTAACTGCCTCTCTCTTTCTTTCTCAATATCTCTCTCCTCTATTATCTATCATCTATCTATCTCTGTCACTATCATCAATATCTCTTTTTCATCTTTATCATATCTGTTTATCATCTACTGTATATCTGTCTATATATCTGTCTGTCTCTCATCTATATATTTTGTTTTCTAATTGTTCTTGGCAGGACCATTGATCTGACCAAGCCAAGGCTCTGCACCCAAGTGTTGCTGGACTCCTCTCTCCCTTACTCCCATCAGGTGGTCAGCCGAACACTGGGCTTGGTTGGACACAGAAGAAACCCAACAGGACATGCAGAAGAGTGCTTCCCCAGGGCTTTCTCTGAGCCCTTGCTCCAACAAGCAGAAACACGCCTGTGGAAGTTCGGGAAACTTTGTAGGTAATACTGCTTTCTTGAGGAATGACCTCACACAACTGCATATTAAGAGTTACCGGGTATCATGTGGGAAAGAAACTGGATTAACTCCTTTAAATCTGTATTTCCCAGTCCTATTCCATCATGGAACCCTTCTTTCTTAAAGTAGCCAATGGCATCCCAAGCCCACTTGGAGAAAGATGATGAACACCGCAGCTGACTGAAGTTCTGAGGAAACCTGGGTGGTGGACACCCCTCACAGTTGCAGAATCAGGGGCCCCCAGGCTAGCTTAGAGGGGACAGAGCCAGCTGAGGAGCAGAGTCAGCCTGGGGGAGGTGTGTGTCACAGGACCCGACGTGCCCACATCCAGAAGTTTGAATGACGTGGATCCTTTCCGGTTTTGCGCAGTGAACTGAGTTATTACTGGCTGTTATGCTCCTTGCGGGGCCTAACAGTTATCTCTGAGCAGACTTCTTTCCTTGGCTCTGTGACGACTCAAGGAAAATATGGGTTGGCAAAAAACAAAACTCATGCAGGCTTTCCTGTAACATCTTATGAAAAACCAAACAAGCTTATGAGTTTGAGCAAACTCCAGGACATAGTAAAGGACAGGGAAGCCTGGTGAGCTGCAGTCCATGGGCTTGCAAGGAATCAGACACGACTTAGTGACTGAACAACAATATTTAGCACGACACCAGCATTTAATCAGTAACCAGTAAATGTTAAATATCATCTTAGTTCCCAAATACTCTTGATGTTTTCCTATCCCATGGAAGAGCAAGGATACTGTCCTCCCGTGGAGCCTCCTAAGCCTCGCAAGACCCACTCGAGACTCTGACCTCCACAACTATAAGATAATAATACCTGTGTGTCATTTGAACCTCTAAACTTGTGGTGACTTGTTACAGCTGCAGGATCATTGTTATGAGATGAACTGTGCTTTTACTGAGGTGGTGAGAGGGCTCGGTGTGTGGGTGGGCGTTGTGCTTTTGTGCTGAGACAAGGTGAGGAGGGCAGGTGGGGGGTCGGCTGGAGGCCCGGGGCCTGGAGGCGGCACCGAGTGCCCTGCTGCCAGCCTGGCTGTGGGGAGAGCAGGGGAGAGTGTGGTCAAGGGCGATGCCGAGATGGTCCTGAGCCCCAAGAGAGGCGGCTTTTGCTAAAAAGGAAGGCTGTGGGACTTCAGGCCTGCAGTGCAGAAGATGCAGGAGACCTGGGTTCGATCTCTGGGTCAGGAAGCTCCCCCAGAGGAGGGCGTGACAACCACTCCAGCATTCTTGCCTGGAGAATCTCGTGGACAGAGGAGCCTGGTGGGCTACAGTCCATGGAATCACACAGCCAGACACGACTGAAGGGACTTAGCACAGAAATATAAACTACCATGCCTTAGCTGTGCTTCTCAACTGAAGGCTCCAAAAATCACACGGTTTCTAGTAAGTGAATTGGGCTTCTCTGGCGGCTTGGTGGTAAAGAATCCGCCTGCCAATGTAGGAGACGCTGGTTAGATTCCTGGGTCGGAAAGAGCCCTGGAGAAGGAAATGGCAACCCACTCCAGTATTCTTGCCTGGAGAATCCCACGGGAGAGGAGCTGGAGGGCTACATACAGTCCATGGGGTTGTTGAAAAGTTGGACCCGACTGAAGAGACCAGGTGCCCTCGCACGCACGTGGGACCATGAGGTTGGATGGTTTAGTTTGAGAGGCCTGTGTGCATCTAATCTTGAAAAGTCTGTGGCCGGAGAGGAAGCACCGGCTGGGGAGGAGGAGAGAAAAAGGCACATCCAACACAGGCGGCGGGAGGGGGCCCCGTTTGCAGCGTGGACACCCCAAGGTAGAGGTTGTGGGGTGACCCGGCCTGGTTCCCTCCGACTCACAGGTGGGCTCCGCCCCAGCGGCCGCAAGGGGCGAACACGCTCTGCACCAGCTAACAGCAAACAGCCGCACTCATGTGGAGGGGGTCTAGCGCCGTGCCCCCGGGTCAGCACAGAGCCGGCTCTATTTAACATCTTCGCTAATTATCTGGAGGAGAAGATAAAGACTTGTTAATTAAATTCACAGATTACACCAAATTGGGAGGTGTTGAGAAGACCAGTGATGGCAGAGAAATCATTCAAAGAGCCCAGAAATATGGACGAGAAATAAAATGAGACTCAGGGTGGAATACTGCAGGAGGACTAAACCAGAGCATATTAGTCCAAAACATTGGAATTCAATGGGCAGGAACAGCCAGGAAAGGAGAAATGCTTAAAAAAGGCCTATGGGTGATGGCGGACGACAAATTAATTATAATCCTACTAGGCGGTTCTGCAGCAAAATGGTCCAGGGTGGTTTCAAACTCATACTTACAGGCCTCATTAGCTTGGGATGAGCTCATAATCTCTTTCTCCCTCTACACACACACACACACACATACACACACACACACACACACTCTGCAACCTGACCTGTCAGCAATATTTTTGTTGCCAGGATGACTCAAGAGTAGAAGGTAATGGAGCTTCTCTAGGCCCTCGACCTTGCTTCCCAAAGTCCCTTCTCCTGTGGAGAGGCAGAGCCCAGGCTCCCAGCATGAGCCCTCTGCTCAGACCAGGCTTAGAGAAGGCAGAACTGGGCATACGGGAGCCTGGGACATCCCCAGCCTCACTCACCACTTTCGAAGAGACAAGAATAGCGACTGTGGGGGCATGGTGGCGAGGTGTCGGGCTGAATCCTTGACACAAAATATTATGCAGCCTAATTTTTGCAGTAGGCTGAGGTCTTAGGACTGATCTCAACCTCTTTCACAGGTGGGAACACTGAGGACCCGGCCCAGTGAAACAACGTGCCCAGGATCACGAGGTTAGGCTGTGACTGAGAATGTGGATTGAAACTCCAGAGCTGGGGCTGGTAACCATGAGCTAACATGGCGTCCTAGGGGGTGAAAGTGATGACCTGGTGTCTTCTTTTTATTTGATTCTTGTTAATTCACGCATACTGAGTCATTAGTGCTCGCTGATCTCAATCCTAGGTGGTGGGTGCCCTGCAAAGCCCTGACAGGACCTCCGTCAGGGAGCAACCAAATTGGCAGTGTCTCCATGCTTTTCCAACCCTGTGAGCCCATCATTAAACCTCCTGTGAGCCCATCCATGGGTGCATACATATTTGTTAATTATATACATGTACTATTTTGCAGATGACACCACCCTTATGGCAGAAAGTGAGGAGGAGCTAAAAAGCCTCTTGTTGAAAGTGAAAGAGGAGAGTGGAAAAGTTGGCTTGAAGCTCAACATTCAAAAAACGAAGATCATGGCATCTGGCCCCATCACTTCATGGGAAATAGATGGGGAAACAGTAGAAACAGTGTCAGACTTTGTTTTTTTGGGCTCCAAAATCACTGCAGATGGTGACTGCAGCCATGAAATTAAAAGACGCTTACTCCTTGGAAGAAAAGTTATGACCAACCTAGATAGTATATTCAAAAGCAGAGACATTACTTTGCCGACTAAGGTCCGTCTAGTCAAGGCTATGGTTTTTCCTGTGGTCATGTATGGATGTGAGAGTTGGACTGTGAAGAAGGCTGAGCGCAGAAGAATTGATGCTTTTGAACTGTGGTGTTGGAGAAGACTCTTGAGAGTCCCTTGGACTGCAAGGAGATCCAACCAGTCCATTCTGAAGGAGATCAACCCTGGGATTTCTTTGGAAGGAATGATGCTAAAACTGAAGCTCCAGTACTTTGGGCACCTCATGCGAAGAGTTGACTCATTGGAAAAGACCCTGATGCTGGGAGGGATTGGGGGCAGGAGGAGAAAGGGACGACCGAGGATGAGATGGCTGGATGGCATCACAGACTCAATGGACGTGAGTCTGAGTGAACTCCGGGAGTTGGTGATGGACAGGGAGGCCTGGCGTACTGCGATTCATGGGGTCGCAAAGAGT
>SJXQ01001140.1:797535-815369 GCA_006408695.1 Aepyceros melampus
GTGTTGGAGAAGACTCTTGAGAGTCCCTTGGACTGCAAGGAGATCCAACCAGTCCATTCTGAAGGAGATCAACCCTGGGATTTCTTTGGAAGGAATGATGCTCAAACTGAAGCTCCAGTACTTTGGGCACCTCATGTGAAGAGTTGACTCATTGGAAAAGACTCTGATGCTGGGAGGGATTGGGGGCAGGAGGAGAAGGGGACGACCGAGGATGAGATGGCTGGATGGCATCACAGACTCATGGACGTGAGTCTGAGTGAACCCCGGGAGTTGGTGATGGACAGGGAGGCCTGGCGTGCTGCAATTCATGGGGTCGCAAAGAGTCGGACACAACTGCGCGACTGAACGGAACTGAACTATTTTGTGTTTTTATTGTTGTTGTTCAGTTGCTCAGTCATGTCCAACTCTTTGTGGCCCCATGGACTGCAGCATGCCAGGCTTCCCTGTTCTTCACTATCTTCTGGAGTTTGCACAAAACTCATCTTCATTGAGTCAGTGATGCCATCCAAACATCTTATCCTCTGCCACACTCTTCTCATTTTGCCTTCAGTCTTTCCTAGCATCAGGGTGTTTTCCATATTATTACATTATATATTATGAGTTACCCCAAAATAACAATGTCAGATATGAAGACGCTCTATTTCCACCTGGTTGGCCATTGTGACTGTGCACAGCTGCATTTCAGAGCCCTGGTTTAGGGGTGAATTTCTGCATCAGTATTGCGGGGTGAACAGCACCCCCCAAATTCAAGTCCACCTGGAACCTCAGAATGTGACCTGATTGGAAACAGAATCGTGGCAGATGTAACTCATTTAGATGAGGTCACACCCAATGACATTGGCCATACATCCAGGGACTGATGTCCTTATAAGAAAACAGGGCACAGAGAAGGAAGCCACAGAAAGCAGGTGATGCCTCGTCAAGCCGAGGATTTCCGGGAGCCTCAGACGCTGGAGGAGGTAGGGAGAGGGGTCTCCCTTAGAGCTTCTGGAAGAAAGGCAGCTCTGCTGACACCCTGATTTCAGACTTCCGGGTTTCTAGACCTGCGAGAGGATAACGTCTGTGGTTTGAAGCCACCAGGGTTTTGGTACTTGTTTCCGACAGCAGCCCTGGGAAACGAAAGCAACTGCAGATGGGCAGGGACCACACCTGAGCGACTGCACCGAGGCCGTGCTGTCTGCCTCGTGGAAACCCAGCAGAGTCCCAGAATGCTGATGCTCCAGGCACCAACCCCACCGTCCTTACACAGAATAGAGCCTTAGCGGGCTCCTTTAGCCCACAAAGGTCCATACAGTCAAAGCTCTATTCCAGCAGTCATGTACGGATTTGAGTTGGAACACGAAGAAGCCTGAGGGCGGAAGGATTGATACTTTTGACTGTGGTGTTGAGAAGACTCTTGAGAGTCCCTTGGACTGCAAGGAGATCCAACCAGTCCATCCTAAAGGAAGTCAGTCCTGGGTGTTCACTGGAAAAACTGATGTTGAAGTGCCAATCCTTTGTCCTCCTGATGTGAAGAACAGACTCACTGGAAAAGACCCTGATGCTGGGAAAGACTGAAGGCAGGAGGAGCAGGGGACGACAGAGGATGAGATGGTTGGATGGCATCACCAACTCAACGGACATGAGTTTGAGCAAGCTCCGGGAGATGGTGAAGCCTGGTGTGCCAGTGCGTGGGGTCACAAAGAGTCAGACATGACTGAGCGACTGAACACCAAGGGCCTCTGGGCCTTAATCTCTAGCACAGCCCCTCCCTTGTCTGCTCAGAGCCTAGGCATGTGTTCCTCCGTCCACACAGGCCCCATCCGTCCAGAGTGCCTCCTGCAGGAGGCTCAGCCCTGGATCTCATCCTGCAGCCACTGTCTGCCTGTCTGTCCGCTACTCTCGGCACCAGGTCCCATTCACCAGCCACCCTCAGGTGATGCGTGGGTGGTGTGCCCATCTCATACCCATCCTGGGTATGGGTAGCATTGCCTGGGTGCTCATGGGACTTTGTGCATCCCGATTTCCCCAGAATACCGCTCCACGGGAGTCTGGCCCTTCCCGGAGGTTGGAGGTGGTGAGGTGGGTCCCAGCAGGCAGAATCAAGGAAGGCGGGGAGCAGCCGGGCAGATGGTGTGGGTTGGGACCGGGTGGGACCCACCCACGACCCCACCTCCCCTTTCTAGAAAGAGGACAGACTGCCGAGTAGGGACCGCAGGTCACTCTGGGCCCCGCATTTCTAAGTCACGGCCTGGAGGAGTAGGTGGCCCTGTCTGAGGGCAGGGAAGATTCGCGGAGAAACAGTTTGATTGTCGACTTTCTCCCGATTTCAGCAATTTTAGGTGACATTTGCCTGAGGCTGTCGGGCGTTCACTCCGTTTGTATTTTCTTCCCTTTTGAGCGTTGGCGTTTGTTGTATCTAAATTCCAGTCACTACAGGAGGAAAATGTGAGCGGTCCCCTAATTCCTTGAAACTATTTCTTGCTGCGATGAGGGAGGCTAGCCGAGGAAGCTGCAGCGTCTTCGAAGAAGCCAGGGTGGGTTTTACTGTGGAAAACCGGCATTCAAGGCAGAACAAAAGGACGAAAGCCGTGAACAGATGGGTGGGTGTTTTGCGAAGACTCACGATCTATGTGAACGGTGCGGGCTGGGCCCTCCCTTCTTTTTGTTTTTGATGCATCACGGTATGATATGATATGATATGACAGAACATGTCAAAAATTTAGGGGAAAATAAAACCCTGGGTTTTTTTCTTGAAACATCAAACTATTGCTATCAATAGGAACAGCAACTGTTCAAAAATTTGTTTCAGAACTGCCAAGAAGTGAACGCTCAGGGAAAAAAAAAAAGTATTTTTCCCTGCTGTTTGCAAGGTGGACACAAATGCAAGCGGTAGGAGGCTGACAACTTGACACATGTCTAATAAATCTCAAGCCTAAAAAGTCAACAATTCACCGTTCGCGAAAGCATTACTGGAATAAAAAGTGCTACGCAAAGAAAGAACAGCCATTAAAAAATAGATTTTCTGAATTCAGTTAAGTAATTTAGCCCTCAGCGCGCCAGTCTTCAAAACAAGGAAGCTTTTTCTTTCTCCGTTTAGGAGAGAGAGAGGCAGGGTTAGCCTGAGCGGCGGGGGCTGGCTGCATCTGAAATGAACCAGGTGAAAAGGCAGCGCCCAGGGAGCAGATGTTAGAGGCTGGGAGGGCTGGTGACAGGGGTCAGGGCGGGAGCCGCTCACATCCCGGCTGCTCAGCGGCTCAAGGCGGGAGTGGGCTTAATTTGACAAGTTGGTCCAGTTACAGGGGATTCACAGTTCAGAGTCCATGCCAGCACATTTGGCCACCACCAGCACATCTGCCGCTGGCCAAGTGGACGGCAGTTGGGAAGCCCTCTCCGCGCTGACCGACCACCCGAAAGCAGAGAGAGGGAGGCAGGCGCAGTCGGAGGAGCTGAGGCTGCAGAAGTGGGAAGAAAGCATGAATCCCGCTCCTCACCTCTGAATAACTGAGGATTTCATATAAACCATGTTCTTTTCAACCCCCAGTTTTGTCTCTCTTTCCCCCCCACCGCAATGAGTAGGGTGCCGAAGAAGATTTTCAAAGGATGCGAAGACAAATGGTAATTCTCGGGCGAGTCTCATGTAAACAAAAATACCAGCATTAAAGTTGTGTATCTTAATTTGTGCCGCGGAACTAAAAATCTGTATCTTTCTGAACTGGAGGAATACAGACTCACAGGTCTGGGTGGTGTGTCTGCGTTTCAGAAAACCGACACAGTCTCTCCAATTTATGGGGAAATTGACATAATTTTGCAAAACCGTAAAACCATTTGTGAACTGGGTTTTGCATAATGGGATTAATTTGGTTGACTGTCATATCCACTATGCTGCAAAAAACAAGTTAATCACAACATCATTCTGAGTGTTTTAAGGGAAGAAAGAGAAAGGAAGACAGAAAGGAAAGGCATGTTCTCCGTTGTCTATCTTTTCACGAGGGGAAAACCTCGTCTTCCCGGCTGCACCTTGAGTAGCTTTAGGAAGCAAGGCTCCATGAGTTCTGCAGTGACGCCTTAGTGAACTGAGCTGAATTGGCCTCCCTCCAATGAGAAGAAATTAGCAGCTTTCATAGAAGCATGAAAAATTGCTTCCAAGGAGCGTCCACACTGAATGCTGCGGTGTGTGTGTGCGTTTGCTTGGAATTACACTGCACTGCAGAGGCGGTTATACTCTATATGTGGTGTTACCACACTCAAACATTTAGCTTATTAAGAATTTTATTTGCAGCGACAGACAAGAGCCTGATTATTCTGAAAAGGTACAATACATGACTCTGATAGTCAAAAAAGCCAGGTATGCCATGGCAACAGACCACCCAAAGTCTTGGTGGCTTTATACACAAGAGGTGTCCTTTGTCCACATATATGAACAGAGTCAGCAGAAAGGCTCCACCCACAGTGGTGGTAAGGGGACCCAGCGGAGAGAAGTCTGTCTAGACAGACTGCCCCTCCACCATGCCAGGCAGGACGAGGCGGGTATGGGAGCTCAGTGAGCACGCAGGCTCCTGGTCTTCGCCTGGAGGAAATCATCACCCACCTCACTGGTCAGAGCAGCTGGCATGGCTGCACCCACCTTCCGGAGCTGTGGGAGGACTCATGGACCATCGATAGCTCCACCCAAGGCCCTCGTCTCCGTGTTTGGAATGTTTCCCGACCTCTTTCCATCCCCGTAAGGACTGATGATGAAACACACTCACCTTCATGTCTTCTCTGCGTGTGTTAGTCACTCAGTCATGTCTGACCCCACACATTGTAGCCCACAAACTCTTCTGTCCATGGGAGTCTCTGGGGAAGAATAATGGAGTGGGTTGCTCTTCCCTTCTCCAGGGGATCTTCCCAACTCAGGGATCAAACCCGGATTCTCCTGCATTGCAGGTGGATTCTTTACCATCTGAGCCACCAGGGAAGCCCAGTGCACTGGAATCCAAATATAAAAAATAAATCCAATCTGATACAAAGAAATGATTGAACGAATGAATGGAGAAGAGAATAGTCTTCTCTGAAAATTCCAAATAATCTATGGAGAAGCTCCGTCCTTGAGGAGGTGGGACACGGCCCTACTCCTCAAGCGTAGGCCACTCAAAGGGCTTCCTGCCCCAAAGTACAAAGAATGGGGGAAAAGACAGCCTGACAGATACCCCCTGACCAGGTGATCCAGCCTGACATCAATGGGCTGAGCCCGCTGTTGACCGCATGCACCCTGAATGATGTGATGGGAACAGGAAAAATTTTCAGGGTCTTCTTCCCCAGACCCAGACATGCAGGCTAGCCGCCTTAGCCCATTCGGGCTGTCATCACAAAGCACCACAGGCTGGTGGTCATAAAGCATAGACAACCGCTCACAGCTCTGGAGGCTGGAAGTTAGAGATCAGGGAGCCAGCTGGGTCTGAGGACAGTTCTCTTCTGAGTTGCAGGCAGCAGGCTTCTCGCTGTGTCCCCACATGATGGGGAATAGGCCCCCTCATTCTCTGGCCTTTTCTATAAGGGCACAAATCCCATTCAAGAGGGCCCCCTCAGTCAAGACCTGATCCCTTCCTGGAGGCCCACTTCTGCGTAAGATCACATGGGCATTTAATTTCAGCCTGTGTGTTTTGGGGAGCACACACGTGCTGTCCATATATGACTCATAAGAGAAACACCAGACACACTCCAGTTGAAGGACCATCTTCAAAACACGTGGCCAGCCCTCCTGTAAACTGCCAAGGTCACTAATCTCAGAATAGCCTGAGAAACTGTCCCAGCCAAGAGGAGCCTGAGGAGGCATGCTGGCAAAGTGCAATGTGGTGTCCTGGATGGGATCCCAGAGCAGAAAAGGGACTCTAGGGAAAAGCTAAAAACCCGAATAACATGTAAGTGAAAGTGTTCGTTGCATCCGACTCTGCAACCCCGTGTAACCCGCCAGGCACCTCTGTCCATGGGATTCTCTAGGCAAGAATAGGTAAGGAGTGGGTTGCCATGCCCTCCTCCAGGGAATCTTCCCAACCCAGGGATCGAAGCCAGGTCTCCCGCATTGCAGGCAGATTCTTCACTGTCTGATATACCAGCTTCCCTGGTGGCTCAGATGGTAAAGCGCCTGTCTGCAACGTGGGAGACCCAGGTTCAATCCCTGGGTTGGGAAGAACCCCCTGGAGAAGGAAATGAGAGCCCACTCCAGTACTCTTGTCTGGAAAATCCCACAGCCAGAGGAGCCTGGTAGGCTGTAGTCCATGGGGTTGCAAAGAGTCGGACCTGACTGAGCGACTTCACTTTCACTTTCATACCAGTTTCGAGACTGAATACCATAGAGACTTCAGTTAACAATTAAGCAATACTGGTTCATTAATTGTAACAAATGTCCCATGTAACAAAAGATGTCGTAATAGGGGGAACACTGGGAACTCCACTATCTTTGCAATTTTTCTGTAAATTTAATTATTTTAAGACGAAAAGTTTATTAGAAAAACACCACTCCTGGGGTGAGGGGTGTCTGCTGTACGATTTGAGGGGAACATGGCATCGTAGACAGAGTGAAGTGGTCCCACCGTGATGAGAATGTGCCATATCATCACGAGGCCCCTCGGCCAGTTCTCTCTCTCTTTTTTTCTCCTAAAGTCTTTGTTTACTTAGTTGCAGTATTGTTTTTATTTTATGTGGGCTCTTGGTTCCTCCACTGGGGATTGAACCCAAGCCCTCTGCATTGGAAGGTGAAGTGTGAACCGCTGGACCAGCAGAGACGTGCACAGAAGTTTCTTAAATAGAAACTAAGGCTGGCCTACTGCAGACCACGGGGTCATGAAGAGTTGGACCCAACTTGGCGCCTGAACAGCAACAACCCCATGAGGGGCCTAGAGACCTTCTGAAGATGGCAGGAAAGGACCCCGCCCAGTCACTCTGGTCAGGAGCGACCATGTGGGCCCCCAAGTGAGGTCTCCTTTGCACAAGGGATCCTGTGTGGGAAGGAATGAATGCCCTCCACCTCCTTTATGCATTTCTGCCCTAACATGGAGCCTTTGCAGAGGGACACTCGTTTTCTTGGGAGGCTGTTTAAGCTCAGCTGACACCCAGGAGCTCTGTCCCTCGGCTTCATCCCAGCGCTGGGCCCAGGAAGCTGGTCAGGGCCTGCCGGGGAGGTGAGGATGGGCATGGTGGTGGGTTAGGGTTGGATGCAGAGTCCCGCAGGCCGTCTCACCGCCCTGCCCTCCCAGCACCTCCTCCTTCCAGACGTCCCTCGGCCGTGGAGGGTGACCCGTGGGCGGACCCCCAAGACAGCCGATGGAAAGGAGGCCCTTGTCCAACTGGATCCGGCCACTGGAGTCTTCCTTTGGGGCCAGGGTTTGCCTGTAAACGGTCTTTGTTTGAAACAGTCGGCTCTGCGGCTAACGACCATCACCCTGGGGCCAGCAGACCCTTCCTCTCCGTGGTCTGTCCCTCAGGTCCCCTAAGGAGAGGACAGAGCCGGGGCCCCATCCCGGCGGGCACCCATGTTCCGCCCCCACCATAATGCAGTAGGTGTTGGGAAACTTGTGTGCGAGGAACTCACTGGCTTGTTGCTAGGAAACCACAGGGAGCAACCTTTGTGATCTCACATATGCTTAACATAATAATAAATAATGGTTAACATGATAATAAATAAACAAATAACAATAATTATAACATGCCCCAAGCCTGTTGTTTCTCCAAAATTAATTTATGATAAATTACGACTCAGATTCCTTGGAACATGAGAGTAGGGAGAGGAGAGATGGAGATTTTACTTGCCATCAGGCACAGAACGGGGTTAAAAACAGCCTTTCCCTGAGACAGAGCTTCGAGAACCCAAAGAAAGGCCGCAGAACGGGGTTTTCTGTTTCACTGTGTCTCTCACATTGCCTTCTCCCCTGCCTAGGAGAGTTAAGTTTTTTAGATACTTTACTTGCATTTCTAATTCAGTTATTCTTCTGAAATTTATTCAAAGGATTTATGCTTATGAAATTATAATATAATGCTGCCTATATGCCAATGAGCTGGAGGCAAAGAAAATAATTTTCTTCAATTTACAGTTATGAGGCTGGAGGAAAATGATGCCTTCTTATCACCTCTTTCTCTTTGTATGTCTCGGTATTTTTTTTAAAGTCTTCAGAAGGCAGGAGCTGCTGATGAATTCTTAAGCAGATCACACCGATAATTGTGTTTCAGAACTGTCAGCTCCCTGAATGCTGTCCACTGGCTGTCTCCAGTCACAGGGGCTATTTGTGTCGTCCCCTTCCCTGCTCGGGAACTCAGCCCTCAATAAAGCCAACTCGCTGGGGATAGGGTTAAATCGCCTGAGAGGATTATTACATGGAAGGGGGATTTATGGATGACACTTTGTAACAATTAATCAGACACTGTTTATGAAGTTAAGTTGGTCCTCTCATTCCTGGACCAATACACACACACACATACACACACACACACTCACACACATAATCGTAATAATATTCAGCCCTTGTTTCAATTGTCAAACGGCTCATTTTGTCACTCTGTTTGATTAATGGACCTTTCGGAGTCCCCAAAAAGTCCTAGTAATACAAATAAAAAGAATCATAAATATTGAATAAGCTCACAGCACCGTTAACCTTGGCTACATTTTGGGACATTCTTGGAGAAACTTTGCTTTACAGGAAATAAATTGCTGTAGGGATTAAAAAAAAAATAAGCACACTCATACCCAATTGGAGAGTTTGGAGAATGTCACCTCTCTCACCTTGTCACTCTTATTAATCTGTTGTGATTAATTAGTTTAGTTAGCTTTATAATCAGGCCAGCCAAGTCCTGGCTGGCTGGCCTTTCTGTCCGTAGGTCTGTGCTGGGTGGACCAAAGGTGTGCAGGAGGGGTGAGGAAGGGCTGGAAGCCACACAGTCCAGAACCAGGGTAACGAGCGGAAAATGATTTATAGAACAGGAGCCTGGGTGTGGCTGGGAACCTGTGTCGCTTTTATGAAGGTCTTTCTTGTGTGCGTTCTCACACTGAAAGCTCTTGGTTTTCTCAGGCTAAAATTCTCCCTTTCTGCCGCCCCCGTAAGTCCTAATCCTGGATGCGACTGATCAGCTGACACCTGGGTTCTAACCTGGCTGGGACACACTGCAGTTTGGGACTTTAACAGCTAGCCTCGCAGCTAGGAGCTACATTGTGGGGGGCCCGAGTTGAGATTGATGTCCGCGGCAGGTGACCTCTGTGACACTGGGCAGTGGACTCTGACTTTCTAAGTCTCAGTTTTCTCACCTACAGAATAGGGGTTCTGACCTTCTGCAATTTCTATGGGGGTGAAGGGAAGCAATTCAAGGGAAAAGCAAGTTCAGTTCAATTCAGTTCACTCGCTCAGTCGTGTCCGACTCTTTGCAACCCCATGGACTACAGCACGTCAGGCCTCGCTGTCCATCACCAACTCCAGGAGTCCACCCAAAACCATGTCCATTGAGTCAGTGATGCCATCCAACCATCTCATCCTCTGTCGTCCCCTTCTCCTCCTGCCCTCAATCCCTCCCAGCATCATGGTCTTTTCAAATGAGTCAGCTCTTTGCATGAGGTGGCCAAAGTATTGGAGTTTCAGCTTCAACATCACTACTTCCAATGAATACCCAGGACTGATCCCCTTTAGGATGGACTGGTTGGATCTCCTTGTAGTCTAAGGGACTCTCAAGAGTCTTCTCCAACACCACAGTTCAAAAGCATCCATTCTTCAGCACTAAGCTTTCTTTATAGTCCAACTCTCACCTCCATACATGACCACTGTTTCCATGACTAGACGAACCATGACTAGACGAACCTTTGTTGGCAAAGTAATGTCTCTGCTTTTTAATATGCTATCTAGGCTGGTCATAACTTTCCTTCCAAAGAGTCTCTTAATTTTATGGCTGCAATCACCATCTGCAGTGATTTTGGAGCCCAGAAAAATAAAGTCAGCCACTGTTTCCATATCTATTTCCCATGAAGTGATGGGACCGGATGCCATGATCTTAGTTTTCTGAATGTTGAGATTTAAGCCAAATTTTTCACTCTCCTTTTTCACTTTCATCAAGAGGTTCTTTAGTTCTTCACTTTCTGCCATAAGGGTGGTGTCATCAGCATATATGAGGTTACTGATATTTCTCCCAGCAATTTTGATTCCAGCTTGTGCTTCTTCCAGCCCAGCGTTTCTCATGATGTACTCTGCATATAAGTTAAATAAGCACGGTGACAATATACAGCCTTGACATACTCCTTTTCCTATTTGCAACCACTATTGCTCCATGTCCAGTTCTAACTGTTGCTTCTTGACCTGCATACAGATTTCTCAGGGGGCAGGTCAGATGGTCTGGTATTCCCTTCTCTTTCAGAATCTTCCCGTTTGTTGTGATCCATGCAAAGACTTTGGCGTAGTCAATAAAGCAGAAATAGATATTTTTCTGGAACTCTCTTGCTTTTTCCATGAACCAACAGATGTTGGCATTTGGTCTCTGGTTCCTCTGCTTTTTCTAAATCCAGCTAGAATATCTGGAAGTTCATGGTTCACTTACTGTTGAAGCCTCACTTGGAGAATTTTGAGTATTACTTTACTAGCGTGTGAGATGAGTTCAATTGTGCAGTAGTTTGAACATTCTTTGACATTGCCTTTCTTTGGGATTGGAATGAAAACTGACCTTTTCCATTCCTGCGGTCACTGCTGAGTTTTCCAAATTTGCTGGCACATTGAGTGCAGCACTTTCACAGCATCATCTTTCAGGATATGAAATAGCTCAGTTGGAATTTCATCATCTCCACTAGCTTTGTTCATAGTGATGCTTCTTAAGGCCAACTTGACTTTGCATTCCACGATGTCTGGCTCTAGGTGAGTGATCACACCATCATGGTTATCTGGGTCATGAAGACTTTTTTTGTACAATTCTTCTGTGTATTATTGCCACCTCTTCTTAATATCTTTTGCTTCTGTTAGGTCCATACCATTTCTGTCCTTTATTGAGCCCATCTTTGCATGAAAAGTTCCCTTGGAATCTCTAATTTTCTTGAGGAGATCTCTAGTCTTTCCCATTCTATTTTTCCCCTCTATTTTTTTGCACTGATCCCTGAGGAAGGCTTTCTTATCTCTCCTTGCTATTCTTTGGAACTCTGTATTCAAATGGGTGTAGCTTTCCTTTTCTCCTTTCCTTTCACATCTTTTCTTTACATAGCTATTTGTAAGGCCATCTCAGACAACCATTTTGCCTTTTTGCATTTCTTTTTCTTGAGGATGTTCTTGATCACTGCCTGCTATACAATGTCATGAACCTCCATCCATAGTTCTTCAGGCAGTCTATCAGATCTAATCCCTTGAATCTATTTCTCACTTCCACTGTATAATCGTAAGGGATTTGATTTAGGTAATACCTGAATGGTCTGGTGGTTTTCCCTACTTTCTTCAATTTCAGTCTGAATTTGGCAATAAGGAGTTCATGATCTGAGCCACAGTCAGCTCCCGGTCTTGTTTTTGCTGCTGTATAGAGCTTCTCCATCTTTGGCTGCAAAGAGTACAATCAGTCTGATTTCAGTATTGACCATCTGATGATGTCCGTGTGTAGAGTCTTCTCTTGTGTTGTTGGAAGAGACCATGGCATTCTCCAGGCAAGAATATTGGAGTGGGTTGCCATGCCCTCCTCCAGGAGACTTCCCAACCTAGGGATCAAATCTGTATCTCATGCCTCCTGCATTGGCAGGCAGGTTCTTTACAACTAGCATCACCTGGGAAGCCCAAGGACCTTTACACTATCTGATGCTTGTAAAGACTGAAGACAAGGGGAAAAGGTGGATGACAGAGGATGAGATGGTTGGAGGCAACACCGACTCGGTGGACATGAGTTTGGGCAGGCTCTGGAAGTTAGTGATAGACAGGGAAGCCTGGAGTGCTGCAGACCATGGAGTCGCAAAGAGTCAGACACGAATGAGCGACTGAATTAAACTGAACTGAACCAAATACGTAAGTAGAAAGTTGTGAGTGAAGGCACTTTTGTACATAAAGTCTTATCTTTCTGTTGGAATTTAATGATAAATTCAAGAACTTATTTCCCTCTAGATAAAAATATTGGCCCTATCGCACTAAAAATTGCACTGCGTTCTGCCATTTGTCTTGTCATTATAGAGCCGACATGTTTCAGCAGTTACATAATCCTTCAATCTCCTGGCCCCGGCTCTGCTCAAAGACTTTCCAAGAGGTCAGCACACATCGGCAGCTTCTGCCAACATTTCCCCAGATCTGGTCTGAGGGGGGAGGCGTACCTGACTGAGGCATCCTGAGTGCAGGGTCCCTGAGGGTCTCGGCTGGAGAGACTCAAGCTCCGGGCTGCATCTTACCCACTGCTGGGTCCCTGTGCCTCTCACAGTCCTGGCAGCAGTGACCACGGGCATTTGCTCAGAACGACCCAGTGAACCAGAGCACGTGCACATGTCCCTGTTGAGAGGGAGGAGCTGGTGTCAGGGAGATAAGGTAAGAACGGGGGACTTCCTGGAGGGGACGGAGAGGGGGTTCAGAAGGTGGGGGTGGAACGGAGCAGGACCCTATGGTCCCTGACTACCCCCCATGTCCTCTGCCTGCCTTTTGTCTGTGGAAAACTTTAGTCAAAGAATAAGTGTAACTAGAGAAGGGAGAAATGCGGAAACAAAGGGGACTAAATAATAAAAGTGTAATCGGTAAGCACAGTCAAGGACCTTTAGCTCTTTCTCAAGGGCCATAGATACTTTTCTAAGCCGTATCCTGTGAGCTGTCTTACAGATGCTGAAAACCCAGGTGGAAGAAGTCGACCACGTGATGAGCAGACTGTACCCAGAACATAAGCTGCCAGAGTTCTGAGAACTGGCCGCAAAAGCAATGGGATAGATGGACCCTGAACTGAAAGATTAACTGTACTTAGAACAACCAAGATGCTGCTGCTCAGGCCACCAATGACCAATTGAACAGTGACTGCCAGAGCTGACTGCGCTGTTTCTGCATGTAGCCCCCCGCTCACTTCTTTCTCTAAAAGCTCTTGCCCCACTGGTGGCTGGGAGTGGGGGAGTGGGCCCTTGGACGGTCATCCACCTTCCCCACCAGTTGCTGGCATCTGAATTACAGCAGACTCTCCTTCCCCCCAGCCTGGCCTGTCCAGTGGTTTTTGAGCAGCGAGGGACCCAGGAACCCTTTCAGTTCCAGTTGTGAGCACAAGCAGGGAGAGGAAAGTCGGAGGCAGGGGTGGACACATGTTTTGACTGGGGCACAGGGCCAGGGTGGTGCCTTCCGGGGGCTCCTGCGCTTTCTGGGTGCAGGAGAAGGTTCGGTTTTTTTCTGGAAATGAGAGGAGTGGGAGTGGAAAGAGAAGACAGGGAGGGAAGTGAAAGAGCTGTGCTTAAGAGGAGGCATTGCAGCTGGAGGCAGTGGAAGTGTGGGCGAGACAGGAGGTGACAGTTATCCACACGCAGGGAATCGGGCGGGAAAGGCGAGGGAGGGGGGTGCTCCCGGATGGGACATCTGGGGCTGGTACCTGGCAGCCACTTTGTGCGGAGAAACACCTCACCTCTGATGGCACTGTTCTTGGGTGGCAATGAAGGTGAGTCTTTAAGTTTCAGACTCTCACCCGGAGATCCTTGTTCAGGTCCCATGAAGCTGAGATGTCTCCTTCTTCCCTTTGGCCTGAATTGGTTTGGAAGGGAAATCCATAAATGAAATTGAGCCCACTGGTTTCTCACTTTGTAATTTTCTGAAAAAGTATCCCAGACACGTGAGTGGCTGTGTAAAACAGGCTCAAAGTTGGGTGTCCATCCACATTCATTAGGGATCTGACAGCTGTTGAAACAGGTAAACCCACATTTCACAGCTGAACACAGTAGACGTGGTTTTTTCCCCTCGTGTTGGAGGCGAGACAAGGGCATTACTAAGTGCTGGCGCAGGCCGGTCTGGGTCCCGGGTTTTTTTTCTAGGCTGTCTGAGGGCCTGTGAGGCCTGAGCCCGTGAGAGGGAGGCCCCTGGGGCAGGACGGCTGTCAGCCTGGCTGGACACGTCCGCAGGCCTCCTGTTCACTCGCCTCCGAGGCCGTGGGGGCTGGACCCGGCTATGTCCTCATCTCAGTAAGGAGAGGAGATGGGGCTGGTGAGCTGCCTTTGCCCCGCCGAACCTCAGCGCCCCATCCCGGGCCAGAACTCAGTGAAGTAGCTTTAGAAACTGGAGTTTTAGAAACTCCAGTGTTTTAGAAACCGGAGCCTTTTAGCTGGTCATTTGGACTTATGGTTTGATACAGTAAAATGCTTTGATGAAACATTGTGACTTGCTCTTAGTAAAACCCGTACCCAGTGAATCTGCCCCAGACAAAAGTGATCTCTGGCCGTAAACACATGAAGAGAAGTGACAATGAGTCAAACCCACAGCTGCAGAGCGGCCAGCAGACATGTTCTTCGGTACCTAAATCTGTGATTTTCATCTTTCTCATCCAGAATTAACTTCCAACTCGTTTCTGGTTGCATACTGTGAATGCCCAATCAGCTCACCTTTTGGATTCAGCGAATGCTGGGTTTTCCGCGTGCAACCTGCGGCTGAAGCGTGTGGCGTTCTGTTAGAAGGCCCGCCTCTTTTCTCTCCAACACGTCTCGTGTCTTCTCATGCATCTGTCGGGCAGCGAAAGTCGGGAGTGGGGCGCGTGCCGCTGGCCCAGGATCTCCAAACGTCACCGAAGACGTGATCAGGGCTGAAGTTAGGTGCGATTTACCCCCAAATAAAGGGCTCCAGTCCTGCTGATACTCTTAACCATCCGTAGCGGGTGGTGGGGGTCGGAGAGGGGGGTGCGGTGCTGGTCTCTCCACCTTCTCTGGATGGGCGGTCAGCGGCAGCTGTGTGGCCCTCCATGGAATCTGCGGTTTCCTGAGAGACCCCCTCCCCAAGGAGTGGACGCCCCGTGCCTGGTTACCGACACCACAAGGGATTGTAAAAAGACCTGAAGCCATGTCGAATGCATTTTTAACTTCTGTTTTTGCTGTTCAGTCGCTAAATCATGTCCGACTCTGCCCATGGACTGCAGCATGCCAGGCTTCCCTGTCCTTCACCATCCCCGAGAGTTTGCTCAGATTCATGTCCATTGAATCGTGATGCCACCCAACCATCTCATCCTCTGCCACCTACTTCTCCTTTTGCCTTCCATCCTTCCCAACATTAGGGTCTTTTCTAATGAGTTGGCTCTTATTATTACTAACATAGAAATGACTAAAAGGCTATTTACTTTTTAAATAAAACACATATGGTTATTATAGAATATTCAGAAAATACAGAAAACCATATAAAGTAGCAATATGTTTCTGCTGCTGATGTTGAGAAATAACCATTGCTACCATTTTAGCTGATTTCCTTCAGGGCTTTTTAAATGTATATGTGATTTACAAAAATCTCTGTCATGCTATAGAAGTGTGTACAGCTTTATCATCTGATATCTTTTATATGATTGTGCATCATGAAATTTCTTTAATGATTTTAATGGATACATCATATTCCTGCCCAGGGATGTGCTAGGAATTACACCATGATGAAAAGCTTCCTACACAAATATTTCTGCTCATCTCTGATGATTTTCCTGGCTGGGGTCCTAGGAATAGCATTCATGTGTTGAGAAGCTTCAGTGCTTTGAAGATGTTTGTTGCTGCCTGCTGCAGAGGGTGGTATCATCCCTACCCCACCAGGCAGAGAAGCGTCTTTAATGAAGTCAGTGGCTTCATCTGATAGGCCAATCTCGGGTCATAGTGTTCAACAGACAAATTGTGTGGATAAGAGGGTGAAGGTGTGTGCAAGGCTTTTGTGTGCTTAGTTGCTTGGTCGTGTCTGACTCTTTGCGACCCCATGGACTGTAGCCCACCAGGCTCCTCTGTCCATGATACTTTCCCAGCAAGAATACTGGAGTGGGTTACCATTCCCTTCTCCAGGAGATCTTCCCGACCTAGGGATCAAATCTGGGTCTCCTACATTGCAGGCGGATTCTTTACCATCTGAGCCATCAGGGAAACCCGTAGCTTTTACACTGCTCTTAATAAATCAAATCATTGAAATGTGTGGCATGCAGGGAAAATACTGGAGGAGCAATGTGCTCTTTAGATAATTCAGAACTCCATGGAAGTTTTCCTAGGTCCATAGACAATGGCCGTGTACTATTTTTTCAGTGTTGTTTAAGTTGGGGCAGGCTGGGGAAAGAAAGTGAAGGAAAGGGAGGCAAAAGACGTGCGTTCTTGGCAAGGGGGGGATGGACACCGCATACCTGTGTGAGACTCAGAAGGTCAGAGCTGGAAGGGGAACAGAGGGGAATCACCACTCAGATAAGAAGGGCTGAGTCATAACGGTGTGGAAATCTTTCCTTGACACCTGCTGATAAGATGAAATAAACTTGGAGAATCAGTCAGGGGTTGGAAAAAATTTCTGGAATCAAAGATGACTCACTCGAGAGGTGCTCCGTCACTGGCCTTGACTGCACAGAGGATCAGGAGGAAGGCCCCCGCCTGCCCGCTTGCCAGGGGTGCCCAGGGCCTCTTGCTGCCTAGGGCTGCTGACGACTATGCCCTGGGTGGAGCCCTGGCATCACCCCACACTCTGGAAGTGTCTGTGCCCTTACGTCCATCAGGCTTCACATTGTCATAGGCTATGAAGTTGGACGGAACCTTGTAGGTTATATGGGCCAAAGTTCTCAGGCACAGACTCTCATCAGCACCATCTGGAGGACCGGCTCTGGGGTCCGTTGGCTCACCCCAAACTGGGCTTTGACACTGCGCGATGGTAGGCAAGTGACCCCACCTCTGTGCCTCCCTGTTTCTGTGAAACGAAGATTAGAAACCACCTGCGGTATTTGCTTTGAGTAAAATGAGGTCTGAGTCGGCAATTAGCATGGCGCCTTGCCCAGTGTGAAGTGAAGGGTAGACATTGCTGTCCCGGTTAACGTCTCTGAAGGCTCTCAGATCCCTCAGGTCTGCAGGATTAGGGTCTCTCTCCCAGGGCCTCAACGGGCATGTCCAGCTCCCTCTGGACGTTCTGGGCCCATCTGTGCAGCCCAAGCCCTCCTTGGCTGTTCTCTGCGGCCCCACGACTTGCCCGTGTCCAGGGAGTGGGGCAGAGTCCCGCCCGGCGCCCAGGACCCCAGGCCCGCCTGAGTCCAGGGAGGCCCCGCCCATCATCCCTCAGCAGTGCCTCCTGCCTGGAGCCTCACCTCTCCAGGGCTCCCTCTTTACTAGGCGACAGCAGGCACTAACAAGTGAAATAAGTTAAGAAAGAAAGAAAGTGAAATTGCTCAGTTGTGTCCAACTACTTGCCACCCATGGACTGTAGCGTGTCAGGCTCCTCGGTCCGGGTATTTTCCAGGCGAGAATACTGGAGTGGGCTGCCATTTCCTTCTCCAGGGGATCTTCCTGACCCAGGGATCAAACTCGGGTCTCCCACACTGCAGGCAGACTCTACCTTCTGAGCCACCAGGGAAGCAAATAGGTTAAGGACTAAGCTCAAATGGCATCCAGGTAATTCATCCCCTTAAGAGCTGGAATAAAGTGTCTTCCCGACAAAGAGCCTGTCCCATCAGTGGATGTGCCCATGCATCACGCGGGACACGGGCCCACCAGGGACACCACGCGGGACCCAGGCCCACCAGGGGACACCACGCGGGACCCAGGCCCACCAGGGGACACCACGCGGGACCCAGGCCCACCAGGGGACACCACGCGGGACCCAGGCCCACCAGGGGACACCACGCGGGACCCAGGCCCACCAGGGGACACCACGCGGGACCCAGGCCCACCAGGGGACACCACGCGGGACCCAGGCCCACCAGGGGACACCACGCGGGACCCAGGCCCACCAGGG
>SJXQ01001140.1:817105-831691 GCA_006408695.1 Aepyceros melampus
GACACCACCGGGGTGCAGGCCCACCAGGGGACACCACGCGGGACCCAGACCCACCAGGGGACACCACGCGGGACCCAGGCCCACCAGGGGACACCACGCGGGGCGCAGGCCCATCAGGGGACAATGGGCCGTGAGGGCCACACGTCTTGTCCACCACCTTCTCCGCGGTGAGCATCTTCAGTTGGCAAACCTCGCTGGGCTGGGCCGGAAGGAAAATCAGATGCTGTCAACACAGAACCAGGGCACTTCTGACTCCCCTGGAGCCTGCGGTCGGGACAGAGACCATGTCTGTGGCTTCTGCATCCACGTTTAGAGCAGAGAATAGGGCTCGGGGAGTGAGCGGAGGCCCTGGACGACCTCCGAGTGAACCTTCTCGCGCCTTCCCGCTCCTGTGGCAGACGCAGGTTCTAGGCCATTGGCTCCTCTTGGTGTAGTCCTACCTCTGCCTGGGGGGTGTGCAGTGAGGACCCCCGTTATTGAGCCCCAGAGTGGTTGAGGACGCCCCTGCACTCCCCGCCACTACCCACCCTCTCGTTTACAAGGGAGAACTCCGGGGCTTGGCTCCTCGAGGGACCGGCGCCAGATTGCTGAAACCACTGGGTTTCTTACGGCTGCTCTAGGGCTGAATCCGATATAAAATACATGTTCCTGTTCATTGCCATTTATGTGTTAGTTATCATTAACAGCCATTATAATTTTTTCCCAGTGGCAATTACATTGATATTACTATATCTAAATCAAAGAGGACACTGCAGCAATTACTGTCATAAGTTGATTGGGAACCACCTAATTTTTAAGTGACACTATTTTCTTATCAGCACGATAATTTTCCTTTGCAATAAATAACATACCAGCAGTGTTGTGCAACCGAAATGTGCCGTTCCACATGTGACTTTTTTTTTTTAATAAACAGAAAATGTACCTACAGTTTCTCTTTCATGTAAGAATAATACAACTAAGATCTGAATCCTAGGATTGGGGAACATTTTAACAGATCTTAAACCTAGCAGTTGAATTGCACAGGGAAGTGAGGCAATGGTTTCAATCTTTTTCTAAAGTAGGTGAAGAAGGGAGAGAGCAGAAGAGGAAGATGGGAAGAGAGAGGAATGGGGAGGGAGGCTGTCCCCATCCCCAGCTCCCTTCCCTGTGGGGCCAGAGTTGCTCCCACATCCAGGGCCCCTGGGCCAGGGCTCCACCAGGGGGTTACTACTTGCCAGAGCAGCCACAGGAATTCTGGGAGGTCATCACGGCTCGTCCCAGACCACACCAGATGCAGGAAGCTCAGGGCAGAGAAGCCTGGGGACAGGATGGGAACCTGAGTGGTTTCCCAGGCTCTCTATTGGGCCCCCCAGAGCCTTCGGTTCCCCAGCGGAGGATAGTAGGCAGACCTCACTGTGCAATCCGTGGTCTGCGTGGGCACTCCCCTGAGGCCTGGTTTCCTGGAGGAGAGGCCTGGAGTGAGTGGTTCGAGCGGCACACCCAGGGCAGCGAATCTTGCAGATGGTGGAGCCAGGCCACCTCGGTCCTTGAAAGTGAAAGTGTTAGTCACTTAGCCTCAGTGGTGTCTGACTCTCTGTGGCCCCATGGACTACGGCCCGCCAGGCTCCTCTGTCCGTGGGATTCTCCAGGCAAGAATACTGGAGCGGGTTGCCACGCCCTCCTCCAGAGATCTTCCCGATCCAGGGATGGAACGCGCATCTCCACTAGCTCCACCTGCTTACCCAGCAGTTTTATTCACTAGTTCCGTGGCTTTGGTTTTCCTCTCTGTAAAGGGGGGTGATGATAATAGTGATTCTGCCTTATGAGGTGGTTGCATGAATGAAAGAGGTTATTAAACAAGCAGCTGAATCAAGATCTGGTCCAGTATGAGTGAGAAGTTTAGATAATACTAAATTTAAAACTGGTGCCTGAGCTCACAGCCCAGGAACCCCCACCCCCACTGACCTCAGAACAGCCCCCACATTGTGCTCACAGCCCAGAACCTCCCCTAGTAGGCGCACAGCCCAGATCCCTGGTCCCCAGTTTGATAGGCCTGAGCCTCTCAGCGACTAACGCTTGAAATGAGGCTTGTTTACAAACAAGAATTAAAACATCTTGATGATTTCGGTGTTGATTACGAGTTGAAATAATATTTTGGATACATTGGGCTCCATAAAGAACATTAGGAAAAGTGACTTCAGGTTTGTTCCTGTGGCCACTACACCATTTTGCATTAAATGTGTGCCTCCAACTGACGGTTTGTTTTGTTTTAGAACACGCTGTTCCGGGGATTAGAAGTCAAGGCATCCGGCGCTCAGCACAGAGCCTGGAGCTCAGTAGGAGCTTGCTGAACCCCGGCCTCCCTTCCCCGGGCACCTAGCTCTGTATTCGCGCCCCTCCCCCGTGCAGGGTTCCAGCGAGCGGGGTTGCCTGCGTGGTGGGGATCCTCGGTGCTCCCACGGCAAGTCTGCCTTCCGGCAGGGCCGAGGGTGCCCGAGGTGGCGGGCAGGGCCCCTGTCCAGCAGGCGGCCGTCCTCTGCGGTTGCCTTCCCCCGGGACCCCAGCCCAGGGCCTCCGGGCCCAGCCAGGCCTCTGCCCTCCCCCTGGCCCCGCACAGGCTGTGCTCTCCCGCGGTCCCGGTCTCCCGGTGCTCCAGCAGGACTGGGGGAGAGCAGACACACCATCCTGTCAGCACCACAGCCGCCCCCTTCACGGTGTGTGGGGTGCGAGAAGAGCCTGGAAACGGAAACACACGGGTGCGCGGTAACGAGATCGCTGCCCGAGTGTCCTCTCGAGAGGACAGGAGCAGGCAAGGCCGCCGACGGGCACAGGTTAGCGTGACAGCACTCCAGGGGCCGCTCGCCCACCAACCGGGCCTGGGCCCCTCTGCTGTATGGCCCGGGCCGCGGGCGGCATCCACAGACGCTCCCGCGCCGGCAGGGTCCTCGAGCGAAGGAGGCGCTGGTCCTCGGCTCACTCTGTCCACTGGTACCCAGCACCAGAGGGTGCCGGCGGAGCGGATGCCCGGACCTCGGGTTATGCCAGGACAGGTAACGCAGAGGGCGGGGCAGACGGTTGTCAAGGCGACGCCACCGTGGGCCTGCCGCTTCAGCCCAGGCTGCCATTCAGGAAGGAAGCCTGGGACAAAGAGCACCCGCCTGGGGAGGCAAAGCGCTATTACATACACACATGTATGTATCCCCACTCTGTTTCAGATCCTTTTCCCATATAAGTCATTTCAGAATATTGAGTAGAGTTCCTTGTGCTATACAGCAGGTCCTTATTAGTTACCTATTTTATGTACAGTAGTATGAATCTGTCCATCTCAATTTTCGCATTTATCCTCACCCCACCCCCTTAACCCCCTGGTAACTGTAAATTTGCTTTCTACATCTGTGAGTCTATTTCTGTTTGGTAGATAAGTTCATTTGTTTCAAGATTCTCCGTGTAAGTGATACTGTACGATATTTGTCTTATGATAACTTGCTTCACTCAGTATCACACTCTCTCAGTCCATCCATGTTGCTGCAAATGGCATTATTTCATCCTTTTTATGGCAGAGTAATATTCCATTGTGTATATGTACCACATCTTCTTTATCCGTTCATCTGTTGATGACCATTTAGGCTGCTTCCATATCTTGGCTATTGTAAATAGTGCTGCAATGAACACTGGGGTACATATATGCTTCTGAATTATGGTTTTCTTGAGGTGTATGCCCAGCAGTGAAGCGGGACTGCAGTATGAAGGAAACTCCATACTGTTCTCCACAGTTGTTGTTCCGATTCGAAGTCATGTCCACCGTGGCTTGCAGCATTCCAGGCCTCTCTGTCCTTGTCTGTCTCCTGGAGTTTGCTCAAACTCATATCCATTGGGTCGGGGATGCCATACAACCATCTCATCCTCTGTCACCTCCTTCTCCTCCTGCCCTCAATCTTTCCCAGAATCAGGATCTTTTCCAATGAGTTGGCTCTTTGCAACAGGTGGCCAAAGTATTGCAGCATCAGCTTCAGCATCGGTCCTTCCAATGAATTCTCAGGGTTGAGTTCCTTTAGGATTGATTGGTTTGATCTCCTTGCAGTCTAAAGGACTCGTAAAGAGTCTTCTCCAGCACAATTCAAAAGCATCAGTTCTTTGGTTCTCAGCCTTCTTTATGGTCCAAGTCTCGCATCCATACATGACTCCTGGAAAAACCAAAGCTTTGACTATATAGACCTTTGTTGGCAAAATATGTATCTGCTTTTTAATATACTGTCTAGGTTTGTCACAGCTTTTCTTAGCAGCAAGTGTTTTTTAATTTTATGGCTGCAGTCACCATCCGCAGTGATTTTGGAGCCCAAGAAAATAAAATCTGCCACTGTTTCCCCTTTATCCCCATCTATTTGCTTGAAGGGATGGGATCAGGTGCCATGATCTTCAAGGCGCTACAGTCCCAGGACACTTCTGTGCCCTTTCTATGCCTCCTTCTGCCCCACTTAGAACTAGGTGAAAACATTCACCACCAGAGCCCTCCAATAGACAGGCGACAGGTGTCACAGCTGATGGTCAAAGGAGCCAACTCAAGGATAAAATGCATTTTCATAGCTGTATTAAGCACATGCTCTGTAATTCACTCCTAGGTCACCTACAGCTTGCTCAGAAATGCTCTATAAAACAGCATTTTGTGGGATGAGAGTCTCTTCAAAGGTTGTGAGACCCAGCACTGTGCAGGCTTGGTGTCAGCAGCCCTGGGAAATGCAGGCTCCCAGGCCCCCACCCTGGACCTGCTGAGTCAGGAGCTCTGTTGTGAGCGTGCGTACACGAAAGCTGGGGATGCTGCATTCTTGAGTTGAAAACAGCCTTGGACCCCAAGTTTTTGTTCAACAAGTGACTAAGTGATCCAGGAAAGTCACTTTTCTGCACTGCATTTTCCCATCTGTAAAATGGGCATCATTCTCCTTTTTCAATTTTTATAGGAAAGAGGGAAGGCAGTGACATTGTATTCTATTCTAATTGGTAAGCACGTTCTAAGATGTTACATAAACTACTGTGTGAAAGCTGAAATGAGAAATACCCTTCAGTAAAGATAATGACAGCACTTTCATTGTTACAGCTGGGGTGACACCTGGGCTCTTGAGCTCAACTTTGTCTCCTGGTACCCAGAGTACCCGGATGTAAGTAATTCTCCGAAAGTTACTTTGATAAAAAACCCTCAAGGAGACAATCCAATTTCCAAATGTAAATTCCAACAACATACAGAGGGACCACTATTGCTTCTGGTCCCCTGGTGGGAAATGAGGCTTTTGACCAACTGAGATTGCCTTTGACGTCGTTGCTGTTCCTGCGGAGGGACTCTCAGTGTGAAAAGGAGCTGTTTCTCTTGAGAAAGGATGTGTGCGTGTAAAGCTGAAAGTTCGCACCTCTTATGAGTCGAGGAAGAAATGATGTAGAAAGACAGAAATGTTCAATGTCGTGTGGTTTTGAAGGGCTTGCTTCCGAGTCTTAGTTATGATCTGTCCTTTGTACAGAGGATGAGATTCTAGCCGTGGGGACAGGAGACGTGGCCCCACCACCGTCTCTCCCTGCACGCGCCCCTTCATCCTAGGGCGCCTCCCACGGTGGGTGTGTGCACACAGCCACCGAAGCCTGGAAGCTGCCGGATTCAGAATTCCATTTCAGAAGGATCAGCCAGTTCAGATTCTAGATATTTTGCTGTTATTAACATTGTCCAAGCTCTATAGGCGAGAACATAAGCAAGTTAAATTCTTGAGGGAAATAAGCCCTCAACAAGGGGTGATTTTTTCTCTATTTGATATTCATGATTTGACACATAAGAATATATTGACAGGAGATCAGACATTTGTAGCATTAAAACTAAATTGTGGTCATTCAGCCCTTAATTCTGTTGAGCTTCTTTTTTTCCCCCAAAATGCTGTGTGACATTTAGATGTGTGTGTGTGTGTGTGTGTGTGTGTGTGTGTGCACGGGCGCACACACTTAGTTGCTCAGTCATGTCTGACTCTGTCATCTCATGGACTGTAGCCCACCAGACTCCTCCGTCCACAGGATTCTCCAGGTGAGATTACTGGAGCAGTGCCATTCCTCCTCCAGTGTTTCTTCCCAATCCAGGGATCAAATCCACGTCTCCTTCATTGGCAGGAGGATTCTTTAACCACGGGGCTACAAGGGAAGTGTGATAATTAGATGACACAGAAGTCAGTGGTCTGAACACCTCACTTGTGCTGGATTAAAGGGAGGTCTTGAGTGGAACACACTTTGTGGTCAGAACTGTGATATTCTTTCTGGTTTGGTCACCACCTCACCCAACAGAAGATTTATAACAGAGGCAGCTGTTATTCTATGACACTTTCAAATCAGGCATCGAGGGCAGGACCTCAGGATCTTATGAAAGGGTGAGACAGAGGCAGTCTGGTGCCCTGGAAAGGAGCGTGCTGCACTCTGGCTGTTCTCCGCGACCTTGGACAAGGCACCTATCTTCTTGGGTCTTGCTTTCTCCATTTATAAAGTGAGTAGAACTGGATTGTTAAAAAATATATATATATGTATAATTTATTTTATTTTTTTTCTGCGTGTAGGCTTTCTCTAGTTGCGGCAACTGAGGGCTACTCTCTAGCTGGAGTCAAGGGCGTCCCGTTGTGGTAGCGTCTCTCCTGTTGCAGAGCGCAGGCTCCTGTTGCAGAGCACAGGCTCTAGGGAATAAGGGCTTCAGTAGTTGTGGCACATGCGCTTCGCAGCTGCACAGCATGCGGAATCTTCCCAGACCAGGAATCGAACCCATATCCCCTACATTAGCAGGCATATTCTTGACCACTTGACCCCTAGGGAAGCCCTAGGTTGTCTCTTAAATCCCAAATTTTACCATTTAAAGGTCAGCGGAGTCTTCTCGTCTGTGAGGAGCAGAGAGCCTCCCAGACTCCCTCCAGTGTGTCTGCGAGCTGCCTTCCCCTGCGCCCAGGGGCTGGCACACACAGGGCAATGCAAACTTCCAAACTTCCAAGCTGGACAGCGTCTCTCCCCTAAACATGCTTCTGCATCTCCGACCAGCCAGAGAGACCACAGGCTCAGGGCATTCTAAGATTCGGTTCCACTCTTTACATGGAAAGGACAGTGCATAACGGTAGCTGATGATTTATGGGCCATTCTCCTGAGCTCTGAGCATAAATCCATCTTCCCTATTGGACATTACCACCAGTCAGCAGGGTGTGTTTTAATTATTATCTTAATTTCACGTTGGCAGAAAGACACTGTCGAATAGCTCCCTTCAAGGGAAACTCTTACTTTGGGGGGCTGTTGGAACCTGAGCTTTTGGTTCATGCGTCCCTGCACGTATGAGGCGTGTATCACTTTCCCTAAACTGCACTCCTTGGGGTACTTACCGACTGCTCCAGAGATGCAAGACTCGCTTCATGATAGGGTCTGTGCCTCCCCAGATGCAGTGAGCAAGCGCTGAAGGCAGGTCTACAGTGGACCAAACCATCTCATCAAGAACGGAGGCTGTTTATCTGTTTTATCTATAGTAGTGTGTATATTTTAATCCTGACCTCCTGAATTAAACCTACCCTTTTCCCCCTTGGTTTTTCTATGTCTGTGAGTCTATTTCTACTTTGTAAATAAATTTGTGTCATATTTTAAATTCCACATATAAGTGATATCACAGGATATTTGAATTTTTCTGTCTGATGTATTTCACTTAGTATGCTCCTTAAATCCTGAGGTCTATCCACGTTGCTGACAAGGACTTACTATATAGCACAGAAAACTAGACTCAAAATCTTATAATAACTTGTAATGGAAAAAACCTGAAAAAGAATATACAATGCATTATTATATAATATGTATACATTATTGTACATATATATACATGTAACTGTCACTGCTGTGTACCTGAAACTAACACAACACTGTGAATCAACTCTATTTCAACAAAAAGTAAAAAGAACAGATGCTAAGGCAGTATGAATTCCCAGCCATTTTTAGTGTTGTTTCCACATCCCATTAATTTCTCAATCTAGGGAAAGAAGAATACAGAAGACTCAAGCATACAGAATTAAAATATGTATCTTATTTGACTTAAAAGAAATCAACTCTACTATCAAGAATTATGTGAACTGATACATATTGGGAAATATTATTTATTTTGTATAGCTTTTTGGGGGGCCAATATTCCATACTTTGCTCATGTTAACAGTAATAAGGTTCTTGTATCAAACAATCCTCCTTTCACAAGTTGAATAAGATGATACTAAAGGTCTACCAAAAAATGGAATTCCAAGGTCAAAATGCCCACAGTAGTAGTATTGAGAATTCAGAGTTTTATATTTTGACTTCTGAAATATGATCACAATTTTAGGCCATAATTAGAATATTAGTTACAGAAAACCTAAATTAAAAAAAAAAACACCAATAAACCCCCAAATTATATTCAAGCTAATAAAGTTTGCATACATTTTGTCTCTAAACAAGTACTATAAATAGAAGCAATTTAATAAAATAAGACCCTAGACAGTATAGAGAGCAGTAATCATGAGTGCACCAAGTCAGGCCATTTGCACCCGGGCTACATTCATAAACCTTGTGCTGTGAGCTCTAGGAAACTCAGGCCCACAGCTGATCATGCTCTGTCTTCTCCTTTTTTTTTTTCCTGAAAGTTGCATGCTGCTCATCTGTTTTCATATAAATCTAAAACATGCTATTTATCCCATGTGCACATGTGGTCAAGTGATCAAGAGACATATTTTCAGTCCTGAGCACTCTCTGCCCCATTTTAAAGGAAATCCTGCATGTAGTAAATTCACGCTAATTGGGAGCTCTATGAAGGGGTTAAAACACTGCCCATTCCAAGTCGGGTGGCCATTATAAATGTTACCCAAATAAAAGCCAGAAACAGGAAGCCAAAAATCAGGTCCCTACGGCAGGCATGTCTTAAATGACATCATTTGTCAAGTTTCCAGCACCTTGTGGTGGGTGAACACACACAAAAAAGGAGGTCTGTGTTGTCCCAAGGACGTTACATCCTCATTAGCTGGAATGTTCTTTAAGTATATAATGCAACATTTTCATTGTAATAAGCTCAACTTGTCACTGCACTTTCATTAGCTAAATACTGAATGTAATACTAATGACCATTTATAAAGGCGCTATCCTCCTCCTGAGAAACTCCATTCAGATGAAATCATATAATAACAATTTTTAGAGCATATCATGAAAAACTTCTGTGTAGTTTCTCTGCAAACTATTTCCTGATTTTTTTTTTTAATGCTGAAGGCGGTGAACAATGGAAGTCATCCTCAAATGGACCTGCAATGACATTGTTAGTATTTTTTGCGTACAAAAGCAAATTTGAAGGAAGAGCATTTGGCCTTTTACAAATCACAATGGAACGGGAGGGAATAGCTGGGACTCCCTTGTTTCTTGGCATGCTAACTGGAGCCAAGGCTCTCCATCTGCCCAGCCGGGGACCTCAAGGCTGATGTGCAGAGAAGGCCACCCTGAGAACCAGAAATAATTCATCCACCAGGATTGTTCAGCCCCGGCCCAGTCTCTAAAACAAAGACTGACAATTGCCCTGAATTATGGATGTACTTTTTGTGATATGTAATACAGTTCAGAAGAAAGGCGGAGAGAGGATCGCACCATTTCACCTCCCATTAGAGGCTGGGCTTGAACGATAATCCCAGAAGATGAAACTGATGCTGAACTATGACCCTCAATTTACAAATCATTTTTCAGAAGAATAAAAAAAAAAGTTTAAACATATTTTTGGCATTATCTGAATGGGCGGAATCTTTCATGCTTGTTTTCTAAGAATAAATGAAAACAGTATGCACTGTAGTTTTTTAGTTTGGGGAGAGACAGAACATGAGGTTTTCAGATTATATTTTATTTTAAACCTGGTTATTTGAATTTTTTTTTTAACATAGCTGAATTTAGTGTATGCCTTCAAAACATAATAAATTTCTATTCTATAGCTTCAGGGATCCATCCGTTAAAATGTTGGTCTTTCATCTTTATTACTCTCCCATTAAAATGAAAGAAACCGGGACGCACTTCAGTTTAGAAGAAGCAATTTAGTTGGCAATGTCCTTACTACTCAAGTCTTGACAGAGGGAGAAAGCCCATGATTGCTTAGACTTCACACATCTGTCTGCCTAGGACACAACTAAGCCTATCAAACAGAGACTTCCTTACAGTGAATAATATTCTCTGATGAGCTGATTTGATTACAGCGGTGCTCCACTACCAGTCATTCCCTTGCAGTTACATTCATAAAACCTGTCCCCTCCCCTTTGTTTGCTTGGGTCTCTAAAAGGGAGGCCAAGTCCCCTTCCGTTTCGCTACAGCGGTTAGGTCTGAAAGGGACAGATTAATAACCGAGCAGCATGCTGGCCTGGCTTCTCTGGTCCCCTGCACTAGTAACCCCTTGCTATAATGAGGACGCAAAGAGCCTCCCATCGGGCTGTTACCCTTCTCCATAACTCAAAAGCATCACAGTGGCAATAGCCTCCAGTGCTATTTGTCTTAGTGCAGTTGTGACACTCCGGCATGATCCATAATTTGGCAACTATTTACCGTGACATTTCCCTTCAGTGCAGCCATAACATTCAGTGAAGCCATTATTTGGCCCCATTTACCATATAAATTGTATTGTTGTGCATGCATGCTAGCAGCTACATTAGGTACCTGAAAATGAGTAAATCTTGTAAAATAGATCCTAACAGCTATTCAGCGGTAGGACTGCCTTGCTCCTCAGACAGAAGGAGAGAAACATTAAATATGGTCACCAAGTTTCCTAGAATATCTCTAATCGGGTGTCTATTTGTTTAGCCTGTTCTAGAGACGCTGAAACCCAAGGCTCTGAAAAACAGTCTGGTGGGCGTGGCTTCACTAGAAAGGCAGGATGGGGTTCCCACCTCAGTGATGAAAACCGGAGCAGCCTTTGGGGAGCTGGGGACGAAGGTGGGTCAGCTGTGGGCTTGATTCAGAGGGGAAGGCGCGGGGCTGGTTACCTTCACGGGTGTGACGTCAGGTGATGGTGACAAGAAGCGTCTTGTCCCAACAGGCCGCGTGGAGACCTGGAGTGTGACAAGGCATCAGTGGTGGCTACTCTACTTCCAGGTCAGGGAGAAAACCCGCCTCCCCAGAGTCTCCAAGGAGAAGCAGAAGCACGCTCATCTTAGGTCACTTCAGTCCCTGCTTTGCAGGATGCTGTTTGACACACCCCAGTAGGCAGATGAAGGGTTCTGTTCGGTGTCTACAGAGCTTTCCCCGTGTGGCTGTGTTTCGTTATGTTCACTGTCACTGTGGATGGAGCACATCCTTCTTCATTTCCAGTGCATGTACTAAATTTTTAAAGTCTCCCGAATCTCTGGTTTCCCTTTACCGAACCTGCTCTTTTGTCCATATGAGTTTTCAATACTACTTTGCTTCTTAAGGGAAGAGACAAATCTTCCATCCCACACATACCTCACCAGCATGACTGTGCATAAAATAATTAAATAAAGAGATACTTCTTTAAAAGAGGTCTGTGCTCATTTTTTTTTTAATAATGACCTAACAGAGTCAGAGTTTTGGGAGAATCCCTCCAAATTTCTATTTAGAGAATTGGCTGGTAATTTATGGAAGGAGAAGGGCCATTTCCTGAGAATATGGACTCTGAGAAGTGACTGACTTTTGCTCTCTCTCTCATTTATTAACAACTTGTTAGCATTATACCAAAATCTCCCATAGCAAAGAACTCATGAACTGTTTTCAAGCCTGATTTTAAAATCTCATCAAGTTGAAGACATGCTGATTTGATCAGATCTTGCATCAGGAATTAATTATTTCCCTGGAACAATAAAATCTGGAATGAGACTGTCCATGAGTAAAGAACTGAATGTAAAGGTTTTACCTCTGTGCCATAGAGGGAAGTTTTATTAGCACTTTTTTTGGCAAGGGAAAAAAAAAAAAAAAAAAAAAAAAGCAAAGAAAAGAGAGAGATCTATTCATTAAACTTTACTTTTGTTTTTTAAAAAATATTATCTCCATTACCAACTAAAAATAGATTTGAGTAATTCTGGGGCATAACATGCCCATTTTCTTTCTCTTATGCCATTGTTCTGCTTTTATAGCTTACTGTTGACAGAGGGAGGTAATTCAACGACAATTTTTCCAGTGTTTTTTCTCATGTACATATAATCGATGGCCCGGAAGACCGATTCCAGGCCGATAAACCTGCCCTCCGCAGACAGAGCTCCAGTGTCCACCTTGCAAACCAGCTCACCACCCGCATACATCTTGAGCAAGTGGTCCATGGCACCTCGAAACTCAGGAAGGTAATGGTTCAAGAAGAAGCCCTGGACGCTGGCAGATTTCTTCAGCAGTTTGGCTGGAAGTGTGGCTGCTTTCATGGGTGACAGGCCAGTAGGAGTCTGGTAGCCAGAGACAAACCCGATCACTATCAAGCGCCCTCGGGTAGCCAAGGCATCCACGGCCAAGTCAAACATGGCTCCCCCGACGGACTCGTACACCACGTCCACACCTTGGGGGTACTCCTGCCTCAGGACGGCACCCACGAGCTCGGCTTATAGTTGATGGGCCGGTCGCAGCCAACAGACTTCAGAAAAGCAGACTTCTCGGCAGAAGAGCACGTTCCAATGACGTGGCACTTGGCCTTCTTTGCGAGCTGGACGGCGAACTGGCCGGTGCCCCCGGCTGCCGCGGTCACCAGGACCTTCTTCCCTTCCGACAGCCCCCCGAGCTCTTTCAGGCTGATGTAGGCTGTGGTCCCACTCACCAGGAGCGTGAGATACTCGGGTTTCAGGGCCGGCACGGGGATGGCGACCCTGGCGGGCACCACTGTGTACTCAGCGAAGGAACCGGGCGCCATGTAGGCCACAGCCTGGCCGACCGTGAACGCAGCGCTGGCAGAGAGGCCCAAGGCCACCACCTCCCCCACACCTTCGAAGCCTGCGTCGAAGGGGGTCTTGACTGAAGGGTCGTAGCAGCCAGCCAAATAGTTGATGTCAGAAGCATTGACACCAACAAACCTAGAGGGAAACAAACACACAGACACATTCAGTTGCTTTCCTTGAAAAGGCTTTTCCCATTCCTCCAAATCCGGTGACTGTGGAGGGCAGTGCAGCTGTTATCTATTCTGATAGAATTCGGAAAAAAAAAAAAAAAAAAAAAAAACACCAAAAACTCTTGATATGCACTTAAAAAAGAAATCAAACAAATGTGAGCTCAACAGTGATTCCGTATCAGAGTTTTGGTTTATTGTATTCTTTCATTAGGTTAGGAGTAATTTCACATCCCTCTAAACAGGTTATTTATTTCATACGCCATTTATTCCCTTTCTCTTTCTTTCAAAAGAGAGGGGAAAAAAAATTTCAGGAAGCATTCATACACAAACTTCACTGGAGCTATGAGCTGGAAATTAATTGATCTCTTAGCAAAGATGTTAAAAACAACAGTGGGATAAAATATATTCAAAGAGGTAGACTTGTATTGATTCTGGCAACAATTTAACACTTCAGATAATAATAGTAACGACAATGATATTATTAAAGATTGATGTAATGTACAAGGTCACTGGCTGTTACATTTACTGCAGGGCTTGTTTCAAACAGTGTGAGAGAGGCTGCAGCAAATTTTCCTTCTGATGTAACTGTGTCCAGTGTGAAAATATGCATTTTGATTAATTGAACAAAAATTGTCTCATAAGGGTAGAGAGATTTTTATGGAACATCCAACATTTTACAGTCCTTCCCAGATGAAAAGGAAAGCAAATCAACCCTATATTTTTCCTCAACAAGAAGCAGAGACATACTTGATTAATACCAGATGATTATTTTCACTTTGGTATCCAGAGTCAATTTAATTGCCAGGCTGGTATTTTTACCAGCTTTTTTTCATCTCAGTATACCTCATAACAAAAATGTCCTGATACATAAGGAAAAAAGCCATTCTCCCAAGGATGTCGGGAGGTGGCCGAGACACACAGCGGGAGGACCCTAAAGACACCATTTCCACCTGTAATGAAAGGAAAAGGTGCTGGGATCTGGTGACAGGAGGGAAGCTGGTAAGTAGGGCTCATGTTAAAACAATTTACTTTTAATTTAACTTAATAAACCCCAAACTGCCCCGCACAAGGACCCACTTCCACTTTATATAGAGACAATACTTAGCCCTCGTAAATGCGCCCTTATGACGGTGCCCAGCAATACACGACTGGACACTCTCTACATATTTTATCAACAGAAATAAGAAAGCAGGAAACTCTCCTTCGGGCTCGTCCAGCAGCTTTCAGAAGTTACCAGACACAAGGCCTCACAATCACGTTACAGGATTCCATACCCGAACAGGACACATACTAATGAGAAGCAGGAATAATAGTTTGTGGTGGGTTCTCATTGGCATTTAATGTCAAGATGCCCACGTTCCATCTTTTGGGTAGGGGAGGGCCAAGCATCTTTCCTTTCACTTTGCCGAGTTCTCTAGGCCTGGCCTAGTGTCCTGAGCGCGTGCTTCCGGACCTCGGGGAAGGCGGCAGTCGAGCCCAGTCGGGGTGCCTCTGGATGCCCCATCGCTAGGGCTGGAAGGCCGGCTGCAGGACCGCCGGCGGGG
>SJXQ01001140.1:837442-844942 GCA_006408695.1 Aepyceros melampus
GGAGTGGGGACGCCAGCAGGCGCGGGACAGCCCCGGAGCGGCGCGGGGCAGCGCGGGCCGGGGCCGGGGCCGGGGCCGGGGCGGGGGGCGCGCGCCGGGCTCACCGGTTCCGGACGAGGAGGTCTCCGTCCCCGGGGAGTGGCACCGGGCAGTCCCGGCGCAGGGTGACGGCCTCACGTAAGTTGGGGCTCAGCCGGGTCACCACCAGCTTCTGCATCGCGCTAGGGATGGCCGAGCCCTGGAAGTCCAGGAAGTGGCGGGCGTACGACATGTCCACGATGGCTCGGGTCCCGGCGAGCGCCAGCCTCTGCATGGCCCGCGCCTCTGCCTTCTTTCTGCGCCGCCGCTGGCCGAGGTCGTGCCCAGCCCGGGCCGCTCCGCGAGGCGAGGCTCCGCGCGGCGGGCGGAGTGGGTGGGTCCGCCCCTCCTCCGGCCCGCGCCCTCCCCTCGGCTCCCCCCGCCTCTTCCCCACTACGTTTGGCGCCCGCTCCCCCCTCCTGCCCCGCCGCGCGCTGCGCGGTTAGTCCGCGCAGCCCCCGCGGTTCCCGGGCGCGCCACCCCCGGGGTCCGGGCCAGGGGATCGCTGACGCCCTGGCCGCTGCTCCTTTAATCTTTTTGTTTTGGTTTGAATCTGCTTGGCGCAGACTGGCCAAGGATCCTCTCCGCCCTCCCCCTTCCTCCCGGCGCCCGGGAGGCACCGGATATCCCTACCCTCCCCACGGTCTAAAAGCCGGATTTGACTCCTCTAAAAGGGTGAGGGGGGCGGCGAGGGCACCCGCGCGTCCCGCGACTGCGCGGCCCACAGCCGGTGGCAGCCCGGGGCGTCCTCGGAGCTGCGCGGCGCCCAGCGGCCGGCGCAGGCGCCTCCCCTTCCCGTGCGGAGCGTTCACTTCCTTGCAAGGTGGTACGAATCAACCCCGAGCGCGGCCGGGGCGGCGGGGCACGGCCCGGGCCCGGGCCCGGGGCCGGGCGGGGAGCCCTGGGCGCCGGTGCTGGCGCAGGAGCACCCAGCGCCAGGCGGGGGGCGCCCAGGGCATCCTGAGCCCAGGCTGTTGGCCCTTGTCCCCGCAACGGCTCGCCCGTGCCGCCTTGCCCTTAGTCTGTCCCATGTAAGTTGCACGAACTAAGCCATTTTATTTATTTTGGCCAAGACTTCATGTTTTTCCATGACTGTTTTAAGTGGCCTCTACAAGACTGTTACAGGTTTCCCACTGGGAAAGAAACACAGATACTGGAAACCAGAAGGTCAAATTCCCAGAGCACACGAACATCTTAAACTTCTGCGGGGGGGAGGTGGGGGTTGCGGATTGCCAAGGGCCTTAATGGATCTGGATGGAGACGTTACCATGATATATGAGGACCTTTATTTTATAACCCAGTTAGAAAGATCTGCCGTTCCATCGTGTCAATTATCTCCCTGTTTGCATTGACCAAATAATCAATTCACTTCTCACAGAGGGGCCAGATTAAATATTTTCCACATTTTTTGGTGTGATGAGCAAAGTCCATCATTAAATTTTTATTAAAGGAATACATTGTAGTGAAATATGTTTCCTTATCGTCCACTTACCCATTAATTACCAAAATATAAAAGCTGCACAGTGCCCCTCCCCAATCACATCTAACCCCCAAACTAGGATTGCAAAAGTGACAGGTATTTTTATCTCAAGTGCCGGACATTCCTCTTCCAAGGGTAGTTTGTGTCCACGTGGGTGCGTGTGTGTGAGTGTACAAGCGGGGGCGGAGGGGGAGACGCGCAGGTTTAAAAATCTGCAGGAACTAGTGTCTACTCAACTTGGCTTAAAACACATGGGCTCACCCACGGTCAGCCGGTGGATTACAATAACAACCCCCTCAATGTCTTTCTCCAACGTGCAATCTTTTATGTTTTGCCATATTAAGATTTCTTTTTTGTGTCATATTGTTTAGCTCTCGGGGGGGAAAAAAAAGAAAACAAAGCAATTAAAAAGATTGACAGGTATGGTTTGTGAGAGACCTATTTGTAATTGTCAGGGTGACGTTGGCGAGAGGAGGAGGAGTAAAAACTGAAGCCGGAAAAGCAGCTCGATGTGTCTGTCTATCAGTTGAGACTGTCTGAAAGCTCTGCGATCCGAATGTGTGTTATATTTCACTGAAAAGAGGAGCGAGCGAGAGTGCATCTCCTCTCTCCCAGGAGTTTGGGGGGGACCGTCCACGCTCATCTCGCCCACCCAGTGAATGTCTGCTCTTCACCCCTTCGCGCACACTCTCCGGGTTGTTGTTGGCTTTTTTTTTTTTTTTTTCCCGGGAGGGGGGGTGCTTTTTGTGTATTTTTCAAAATTTTTCTGTTGGAAGATCAAGACCGGCCAAAAATCCATGATCAAAATGTGTTTGCATTAGATTTCGCCTCCGAAGAAGCGGCGATCCTGGCGACACAGCCCCGCGGGGAGCGCGGGGCACCAAGTGGCGCTCCGGCGGCGGGTGCCACTGTTTGATCTGTGACTGTTTGGAAGGTGGAGCAGCGCCTGACATCTCCCCCCGGCGCATGTATGTACGGGGGCTTCACTCCTCTGTCTTGTTTGCTTTCTTCCTCTTAGACTAAGTGCGGGGAGGAAAAGGACAGCCCGGATCGGCCTCGCCGGCGCACAATGAGCAAGCTGCGACCCGCGCACTAAAAGCACTCGCCGCGACCCCCGCACCGCCTGGAGCGAGGGGGAGAGAAAGTTGCGCTCCGAGACTCTCGGCTCGCGGAGGAAGGCGCAGGGCAGCGCCCGCAGAGGCGCCTGGAGGAGCGCCCGCCAGCAGCACCGCGGCGGCGGGGAGGCGGCAGCATGGAGCGCGGGCCGCGGGCCGGCCCTCCGAGCTCCCGCCGCTGCGCCCGCGGCCCGCGCCGGGGATGACTCCGGGCTCGGCGCCCAGGCCCCGCGCGCTCCGCCCGCAGCCTCCTGGCCGCCTCGGGAGGGGGCGTGCGCCGGGCAGACGTAGCTCCTCCGCGGCCTGAGCGCGCTGGGAAAGTCCTCCGGAGGCGGGGAGGCTGAACCTGACACTTGAAATAAGGTCACCAGCCTGGACGCAAGGAATGCGGTCGGAGGATTTCTCTGGAAAATAGCAGCCTTTAATGTCCTGTGCAAGAGGCTTCTGCCCCCCACGCCCCCCCCCTTTTTTTTATTACCTCTAAAGATGTCTTTTGATCAGGCCAGCACAAGGCAGTGATAGTGCAGAATCTGATTGAACAGAAAAGTTATTTTTCTCTGGAGGAGGAACTGGCAGGAGCTGGTTTTCCTTGTTTTCTGTTTTATTAGAGGATTGCCATCCTTGATTTGATGTGTGATTGATCGCCTGTCATCCGGCGGCCTTTGATCTATTCATTCCTGATAAACATCAATAAATCACTCACCATGGAAACACACATGCTCCTGACAGCTCAGCCACTCTCAGGGCGACTTTTCTCTCTCGCTCCCCCTTTTCCTGCTCCATTTAATTTTGTCTCAGAAGTTTTACAGCTGCAGCATCCTCAACTCAGCTCACCTCCTAATCCATGGCTGAGACCCTGGCGTGGGTCGACTGCAGTGCATTTTTCACTGCAGGTCTGAAAATAGCCGGATAGTTCTTTCGGCTGCCTACTCAAGTCTTGTCTCGATTTTGGACACTGTTTATGGAGCTTGGAGTACCACCGATCTGCCAGTGAGTTATCACTAAGTAAGAGAGTAAATCAACTCTCCCCAAGCTGTTAGGGGGGAAAAAAGTAATAAAAGGGTGTTGTGTGTTTAAACAAGTGTGACTCTTTGTTGCAGTATAGAATCCAATCTGAATAATTTTTAGTGTTACCCTCAGTAATGGGCTCCTGTTCATGTCTCCATAGATGCTTTTTCTAGGGAAGCATTTAAAGCAGAGGTCATTGCTCCCCCAAATCTCACAAATAATATCCACATGTACAAAGGGTCAAATAAAAGAAGCTAATGACTTCTATTAGATCCTTGAGAGAAATGCTTGCCAGAGCAGGGGCAACTTTGATGTTCAGCGTTCATAGCATAAAGTGGACAGAAAGGGGGATGTTTATTATTATTTTTTTTTTAATAAAACTTTGAAGAGTGCAGTAAGATACTGCAGAGAGTATGTGCCTCCCTGGTACCCCCTAAACATATAGCACCATCCATAAAGACATTCACCCTTTGCTTGTGCTGAAAGTGAGAGGTCTCTTAGCGAATTTACTACCAGAGGGATTTATATGACAGAAGGTACATTAAAAAGTTGCATTTCGAAGATGACTCCTGGACACTGAAGAACTTTTGCGGTTAGAGTGCAGTGGATGTTTCTGAGGACAAACAAAATGCTGAGGGAATGAGGTACTGCAACTTTAAATACCACCTTTTTTTTTTTTTTTTTAATAAAAGGTTTGAAAGTTGACAAGGGCATGATGGTGCATGGTAATCCATCCTGGCAGCTCTTACATAAAAACAAGCCGTCAAGGCGACTTTTTTCCAATATTGATTTAATTGCTGTCTTTTGACAGGCACATATATCATTGGCTTTAATGGTCAATCAAAAGTTGGCAGGCTCAGTGTTTCCATTCTTTCCTCTACACGACATTTGGCATACTTAATCAAAATGCTGCAAAGTGATGGCCGTGAGGAGCCGATGACTGAGTCATCTGCTGTACAGGAACTTGAGAGGGGAAAAAAACCCTAAAAAAATGGAGCCAAAATATATTTTAGTTGAGAGGAAATTGAGACATGTTCCAAGTATCCTGTGTTTTGAAGTAAGATTTCAAAAATAGATTCCATACTAAGAGGTCCTGTGTAAGTTTAATTACAGGGTTTATTATCTCTACTCTGATTCCAAACCTACAGGACTCTTGTGTTCATTAAATGAGCCATTGTTTAGTTCTTACCCCACTTACCCATTAAAAAAAAAAAAAACACTTAAGGTGGATTCCTAGCAAAATAAAGCTGTTTGCTTTCATCTGAAGTTACTTCCATTAACACACACCGATTCATACTTGCTTATTTTCACTAATAGTTACATTGGTGTAAGTCTTCGATATATTTGTCATGGTTTAGGTGAGAAAATCTTGATTTCCTTCATCTTAAGCATTTAATAGGAATCTTCCACATTTCTAACGTTCCCTCTGGAAGTAGCCAGAATACATTTGTAGTGAATATTATGTGTTCATTTTCAGGAAAAGAGAGAGGGCAATTATATACATACGAGAGTCATGCTATTTTCCAAAGTGTTTTTATTATAACATCCTGACTGGCTTCCTCCCCCCCCTCCACCCCTTAAAGCTGCACATTCATTGGCTTGCCTCACTGTTCCATCCGTAACTGATGAGTTTTTCTTTAGAATATCTTAGTGTCAAATAATTGATTGTTTGGTCGCCAGGAAGTTGGTGGGTGACAGATGTTAGAATAGCAATACTTCATAGTGATGAGAGAGGAAGGGAAAATTATCTAAATGAATCCTCTTTATATAAAAAAATAAAGAACTACTGCTCAGAGGAAATGGCTCCTTCGTAATGAAGGGCTTCTTAATTATCAAAAAAGGTAAGGTTGTTTAGCCAGCTTCATTAACAGGCCCCTAATTATCTGTAAACCTGATGGATTTGTGACAGGCGTAACGATTAATGCCGACAAATTCAGTGAGCTGTCAAGTTTGCAGCCCGCTTGATGTAATCACGTTGATATTATACAGTCCCCATAGCCTGTAGTGCAGTATTAACTCAATTTGCTGCTGCAGGTGACAAATGGACTTTGCTACCTGACTAATCATGTCACAGAGACAATGCTGCTTAATGACCTCCGTAATCCTGGCTTTGAACTGTGCAATAAAGCCGAGACAGAAAACCAACCACTCAGCTGTTTTTTATTTCTATTTTTTCAATTCTGGAGATCCTAATGGTTGGACTTCCTGTGAGTTAGGCCTGCTGTTCTAAGTGGAAGAGAGAGGCAGCATGTCGATGCAGCAGCCTGAAATAAAAAGTTTGTGAAAATCCTCACTTTCAGGTGTGGTGGAAGATATGTTACCAAAGCATGTGGCTGGTGTGGGGCCGCACCCCCTTGAACCCGGTTCCGGCAATCCTAGTGTGATCTGTAAATATGCCGAGTGGAGGAGGCCAGATGATTTCTGGGGGAGACTCACACCTGTGAGTTCCGGGAGCAGGATTTCTATGAAGATGGGGACCATCTCCTGTCAGTGGTCAGTGGCGGTAAGCCTGGAAGCTCTCACCTTGACATACAAAAAGAAAACCCTTCAGTCACCGATGCCTCAAATTGTGCCAAGCTGGAGGAATGGATTTTCAGGTTCAACCCTCAGTTGGAGCTCATTTCCTAGAGGAGGGAAAAAATGCTAGATCCTAAAATGGCCCCTGATCTTCCAGGAAACGCTAAATGATGAACTTCTGGCCGCCTTATCATGGCAAAATATCAAAGAATGGGGATTTGATGAGCTCGGTAGATTTTGGAGGTAAACTTCTTTTATAAATGAGATTAACAAGAAATATTCCGTGAAAACATGTAGTGTCTGGATAAACAATTTATCTTGGGTGTTGAGACTCATCACTACCCTCTCACCCTGTACACAGAGGTTGTAATCCCACAGGGAGGGGCCATAGCATGTATTTACATGTGTTCCTTTGTTAGTATTTTGTCAGCTACTTAGGGCTGCCCTGTTCTGCTGGGTGTGTGTGTGTGAGTGTGTTTATGTGTGTGTAGGGGGGGAGTGCCTATAGAGAAGGGGTTTGGTCAAGCCCATTCATTCATTCATGAAAACATTTAGGCACCACCTGCTTATGGTTTCTGAATATTTAAGTTTAATTTTGTTAATTATTATTTATTCACACGGGGTGATGAAAATAGTAAGAGGCAGTTTTGAATGAAGACCGAAATATCTTTTTTTTTTAATTGTAGGCATGTCTTTTTTTTTCTACTCACTGCATCTCTTTAGCATAACTGTTAGCAAACAATGGATAATTTTCTTTCATTGCTGATTATGTTAATATTATGATAATGTATTTAAAAACATCTAGTTGTGTAGTATACTTCAAAATTACTCTTAAAAAATGATGGTGTCATGTATTTCCTATTGAGGTGCTGGTGATGTTTACAGTGTAGAGGAATTCATGAGGAGCCGTTCCAGTTCAAATATAAGCGAAATTGGAAAGTTAAGAGATTTTATGGTAATGTGTTGGAAAGTGTAGTCAATTTCAGAAAGTTTCTATAAGTATACACACAGGTCAATAGCTAGAACTGTGTCAACATAAGACTGTTTTCTCCTAAGACTTATAATTCCTTTGGTTATAAGAGGTTTTTGTGTTTCCATTCAGAAGTATTACTTTAGAATCACCCTGTCCTGTTCTGGTCTTTTGATGGGTGCATGTGATGGGTGCAGACCTTGTAAGCTATATTTTGCTCATGTGTTTCAAAGAGCCTTGCTGCTGGAGACGGGCTGAGACGTCCATGCTGGGCGATGCCCACCCGATGGCTGTGGGTATCAATGGAGAATGGGGGAGGGGCCGGGGTGGGG
>SJXQ01001140.1:849942-851126 GCA_006408695.1 Aepyceros melampus
AAATGCAGACAAATAATGCGAACATAAACCATGCCTGAGCGTCGCTCTGCTGTGCAGAAATCTCCCTGCACTGCCCCTCAAACTTTGAGAATGTATATATATATATTTTTTTAATTAAAAATAATTAGAAGGAAACTGCTGTATCTCCAGAAGGAATCAGAAATAAACATTCTAGTAAATATTCTAAGTCAGCCAGGAAGTAACTCAGATGGTTAGTACTCACTGCATCAGACATGAAACACTAATAATATTTATGAAAACAGTCCTTGGTCAGGGGGTGGGGGGTTGAAAGGAAGCAGCCCACGGAGGTCTGAGTTTTCCATCTGTGGTTTGCCGTGGTTGTGAGCAGTGGGAGGGTGCTACCTGGCCTTGTGTTATTTTGTGCAGGAGCAGAGTTGCTTTACTGTATCCAGCAGGTCTTGAGTTTGCATTATTTTGTCCCTTTAAAATTGAGAACAAGAATTTATTTTAGAAAAAGAAAGGAAAATGCATCTCATACCTAGGCAAGTTGGAAGATGCGTAGAGGCGATATTTGAACCTGTTTGCCCCCACTTTTCATGAACTGGGAAAACGAGTGTCTCAAAAGCTCTCAGGGAAAACCAACTTGGAACTGCGGTGATCACAAAAGGGCCTTGTCTGTCTCTCTTCAGCTCCTCCCCTTTCCAGGCCGAGTTCCCGGAGCTGGTGTCACGGGGTGAAGGGATGGTCCAGACCCTCCGGCAGTTCAGGTTCAATGCCCTGACACCCACCCATGCCCAGCCTGGCGGGGATGGGGGTGGGCAGCCTGGGTCCCTCTCCCCCCTGCCTCCTTCCAAGTCACCCAAGAGGAGATGCTCAGGGCTGGCCTCAGAGGCTTTTTTTTTTTTTTTGGTGGAAACATTCAAATCCAGTAGGTGCAGTGCACATGGGAACCGAATCCCCAGGTTCTCAGGCACTTTTCTGAAAGTCGGAGCTTGTTGTGGTGTTTGGCTAAATTTCTGGGAGTAGCTGGCTGAAGGCATTAGACTACTGAGAGTCTGGCTGATTCCCAAAGGGTTTCTGCAAATTAATCACCCTCTGAGCTAAATTTGTTTATAGACGTATTTGGAATGGAGGAGATCGCCTGGGATGCATCTTTTCCATTTGTTCTGCGGAACACCTGCTCAAAGTATTGGATGGCAGCCGCCCCCCCCCCCCGGCCCCGG
>SJXQ01001140.1:851301-861518 GCA_006408695.1 Aepyceros melampus
CCCCCCCCCCCCCCCCCCCGCCCCGGTCCTCCTGGTGTGCCAGGACCCAGTATCTCATGACGGTGGCAGGGGTGATGACAAAGATAAGCATACATCTACGCCTCCATTTTTCCTCCTGGGAAGCCAGGGCCCCGAGTCATCTCCACAAGAGTTGAGGTGGTCCAGGGGATGTAAGCATACGTGGAGATTTTATATATGTATAAATCCATTTGTCTGTTTCTATAGCAATTGCTTCTTAAAAATAATTTAGTAGTTTAATACAAAAGCAGGAGATGGATTTTTATGTGCTTGCAGAGGGAAGATTTTTTTTTTTTTTAGTTTCACACATGTTCAGTTTTAATGGGTAATAATTACATCTTTGTGTTTTGATGTCAGGCTGGTTAGGAGCCCTGATTCTGCAGGCAGGCTCCTCATTGATTTGCTGGGAACCGCTGATTCGAGAGAGAGGGTTGCAGGCCAGGCTCCCCTTCTGTTTTCAAGACCAGTTAACACTTAAGTGGCTCCTTCAGTCCCTTTCTACAGTCACTTTTTTTTTTTCCTCCCCAGCCTTTCTGTCCAGGCCCTGGAATCGAATACACATATGGTTTTGTGGTTGGGTTGTTTCTGAAAGGCAGATTCCTTAAAAAACAACAACAAAAAAATGACCCCCCCCTCCCCTAACCAGCCCTCTTTCGAGGCTTTTTTCCCACCTCCTGACTCCAGTCTGTGGCTTGCAGGCCCGAGTCTCTGCAGCCATGCCCTGGATGTGCTGGGAAGGCAGTAAAGATGAGCACTAATCAATCTTTCCGAGAGAAGCGGTGGGCATGAGAAGGCCGCCATCCTGTGACTAAACACACCCCTTTTATGGAGTGTTGGTACTAATAAAGGACGGCTTATTACTGAGGCAGAGACCAAAGCCTGGGTGAGGTCAACCCTGACTGACAGTCATCAGTCATTCTTAATGATACTTTTTCCCGAGCTTTCTAAGGGATTCTGAGCAGAGTGCAAATCATTCGGGGTCATTCATAGTTCATGTACCCACAGATGGCAAAGGTTTTGAAAGACTTCGGTTTAAACTTGTTAAAAAAAAAAAGATCCTCACTTTTTTTTTTTTTTTGAAGGAAGGGAAAATACCCCCAAACAAAACATAGATTTTTCTCAGTGGGACGTTTTCGTGTTCTTTCAACCTAAGAGATGTTTTACACACGATGATGCTTGTGCACTATTAAAAGAGACATGAATTTATGTTTTATGACGTCTGTCTTCTTTAATTATTACCTTTGATGTCTATTGGTGACTAAAGAGAGCTTAACAGGATTTCTTTCTCTTCTTAAATTTCGTGTCGTGAAACCCAGCTAGTCCCTGACACATGTGTGTTCCTCACCTTCAGGATTATTTTATAAATCCCTTTCTGATGAGCGGAAGTGTCAAATCAAGGACAGGTCATAAAGTAAAAGTATAAACCTTTTAAAGAGGGACCTTGGTAATATATAAACATTCTGCACACTATCTGAATTTTTTATGGACTAAAGAAAAATTATATTTCAGCTGGAGAAGGGAGAAGTTTAAACATCAGCCTGTGTTTTAATGTATGATTTTCCCCCCTCATGCTCTTATTTATAGCCACAGAAGGAACCATTGGTGTTCAGGGCAATTTTAAACATTTTGACTTGATTTGGAGCCTGCCTGTTAATTGTACATGTTTAAATGCAGAAGGTTGACTGTAAATTGATTCTTGAGCCGACATTGAACACCAAGGGAAGCACTGGATGTGGGCAGGGGCCTGGGTCTTTGTTCTTTCACTGATTTCTTTTTTTTAATGGTCTTCCCTGAGCCTCAGTTTCCTCCCTATAAATGAAAGGTTTGGATTATACCCCTCCCCACCCCCAACCAGGGCCATGCTACCCCACAACCCTGCCGTCCCCTTAACTATCTTACCTCCTGACTTGGAGCACACGGCTGCCATGAAGCAACAGCTGTCCCTCTTGTTTTTTTTTTTAAAGCTGGTTGTGCACAGAGAATTTGTGTTTGGTAAAAGTTGAGTTTATTTTTGCTCATAACACTGGAAGTAAGCTGAAATCAACAACTTCCAGCCTTCTGCCAGCTTTGGTGTCAAGGCGAATGGAAGTGGTCCCCGCACAGGAGGCCTCGACGTCTGGACCAGGTGGACCTCTCGGGAGTGACTATTTGAGGCGACTGCTGTGATGATGGGAGCCTAGGACTTTGGGAAAAGCTTCCTGGGTGCCCTGCGTCTGAAATCTTGGAAAGGGAGGCTGGAAACACCACTGACTGTGCTTTTCAAAGCAAAACGGCTGACTTGCCTTTGTTACGGAAATACACGGAAATATGGGGTATTTTGAGTTGAATTCAGCAGGTGTTTCCTGACCACCTACTGTGTGCAAGCAAGCTGGGGCACTAGGTGAGTGGAGCTCTGGAGCCCACAGGGACGTTGCTGGAGGTGTGTGGCTTCTAATGGTTCCTCCTGTGAAGGGGTAAACGTGACTTTCCCAATGGCGAGTGGGTCCCTCCTGCATCCACCACCTCAGCATGTCACTCTGAACATCTGAAGGCGTGCGAAACCTCAGCAGGTCTCTTGGGCCCATGGAATGGGGATCCTATGGAAACGTACATCCCATGGAAATGTAGCCGACCCTCCATGCATCATGAGGGGAAGGGGCTCCTGGCAGGGCGTATCCCGTGTGGGCAGCCCAGAGCCCTTTACCGATGCCCATCCTGCTACTGGGCTTGCCTCACTGCTGTGCGTTAACAGGAAGAGGGGGCCCTCCAAGCGCCGGGTTCTCTGAGGACAGGTTCTCCGTGGGGATGTTTTTGGCATGCGTTGTTTAGAATTCAGCCACACAAGAGCCACTTGGTTGAGAGGCAGGCTTGCTCTGCATGAATGTCAAATGTCAGTTCATTTGGTAAAACGTGAGGCTTAAATTATGGCCTGTGCTAAACAATTTAGTTTAGAAATAAGTGCTATCTTTAGGAAAATCCCTATAAAAGGGGATCAGCTGTAAAAGATGCGGCTCAGTAGTAAGAGGAGGGGGGGTGTGTGTGCCTGTACACAAAACTAGCAACATATTTTCAAGGCAGAATTATAGACACAGATGTAAATGTTTGCTTGCAGTGTGTAAATGTCTTCAATATTCAGACCACAGAAGATGTGAAAGGGGAGAAAGTGTGTGGATGTAGCTGTTGTTACGTTTAGTTTTCCTTATACAATCAGTAGATTGTCTGTCTCCAAGGAATGGATCTCTCTCTGCTCCCCACTACCCACCTCCCGTTTTTCTGGAACCTTCCACCATTCCCACTGGTGAGCCCACTGGGTCTTTGGTTCCCTTCTGATTACCCTCTGGAAGACATCTATCAGGCACTGTCTTATCTGTTTGTAAGGCAGCTCAGGCCCCAGATTTAAGTCATGGGTTCTGGCTACAAGTTAGAGTGTGATTAATAATTGACTAATGTAGCTTTTATTTATCACAGGCTAGCACATTTCGCCATTACTAGTTAATTTATGTTAAGTGTAAGCTGTCGTTCAATCTGTTTTTCAACTTTTTTTTTTTTTTTAATCCTAAGTCTATCTTTCACTTTTTGGAAACAAAATCCTCATACAGGGTACAGGCTCGCTCGGTGCCAAAAAGTTGATTTCCTTTTCACTGAAGCCATACATCACCAGGCCTCCCAGCTGCACTGTCAGCCTGTGACAGAATGACATGTGTCATTTATCAAAGGGGCCAGGCTGGGCCTTGGGAAAGGCTGCCGACAAAGCCTGAGAGAGTTCATTTTGCAGTCCCCTCCTACCCTCTGTGAGCCCCTTGCCAGGAAAGGCTGTGATGTTTCTGTCTTCACAGCATTACTGTAAGTCCTTCAACCTTCACAGCATTAACCCTTGGCACCTCAGCGTGCAGCAACCCTGCAGAGTCCAGCTGGAGAGGCTCGGAGACCCCCGCGGCCGCGTGGTCCAGCCTGGGACCCCCCCACATCGCTGTGTAGGTGCACCCCCCCAGAGTGTTGTGTCTCCTTTCTCTCCCCACTTTCTCATGACTTTCAAGAATTCAAGCCCTAAGTTTTCTCAAGTGTGACAAGGTCAGAAGCAGGAAGAATCTCCCTTGTATTAAAAAAGTTGGTCCCCAGCTCCCCCCGGGTAAAAATTCTGTCTTCTGTGTATTTTAGGGTCTGCCTAATGACTGTTTTACTCTAGTCTATTTTTGACACCACCTACTAAAACCCAATAGTTGTTTCTTCTCTTTCTCTGTTGCTTAGAATCTGTAACCCCATCCTCACCCGCACGGAGACAGTGATGGGGTTCGGGTGTCACTCTTGCTCAAAAGGATATTTTTTGAGGAGGAAGAGAAAAGGCTACCCTTACCCTCCAGGTTGCAAACTTTTCCTATGAGTCCTGAAACTACCGCAAAACAACCAAAAAAAAAAAAAGGAAAAGGGAAAAATAATATCCACCAGAGGGGAGCGCAGTGTTAAAATATAAAAGCACTTAGTTAAAAGAAAAAAAAATATTTTTTCCTCCTTGAAGGGAAGAGTTTTGCATTTTAATCCTGTGTGGAAACATGAGAAAAGTTACTATTTCTCCCATCGCTACCCCTTTTGTACTTTGTGTCTCCTAGGACTGAAGTTATTTACAGCTTCAGATATCATTTAAAGAGATAGCTAAGCAGAGTGTTGCCTCCGCCAGGAACTTTCCAGAAAGAAGTCCTATAAATTAGCCATTGCTCAGGAGTGGCTGTTTTCTAGGCAGAGCTGGCCCTTTCATTTGTCTGCATAAGGCTAATTTATTTTTGCAGCCAGATGTGAGCTGACAGCCATCACTCAGAGCTTCCTTCCCCACCGTCACGAGGTCGGGAAAACAGTCACGTTTCCCATTTTACAGAATCCCCATCAACATTATTGAAGATGGATGTATCTTTAAAGCAAAGATTGATTGTGGATATCGGAGTTATGGTGCCATTTATCATGGTGAATATTATTTAGACTTGGGTTGTACAAGGCTGTAACTTGAGACCCAGCCAGGGGAGGGACAATCTGGAAATGTGAATCCATGAACTTTAATGGATGGATGTTTTTTTCAAAGCTCAACTCACTATAGCGTGATTTACTTTTCTTACAGAGAGGAAACAAGCGTTTCGGTTTTAAAGGGACAGCACACTGGATTGTCCTGTTGAGTGGGGTCCCGCCCCGCGTCCTCCCCGGGGAGTCCCAGGATGGTCAGAAGTCCTGAGAAAGCCAGGCAGCCCAGCCCGGGGCCCTGTAGACAAGCCTTAAAGGCCAGATTCCAGGTTTCTCATCCCTGTAAGGACCTGGTGGTATTAGGGGTGGAGATGCACCTCAGAGCCTGCCATTATCAGGGAAACTGTTAAGATGCTATTTATTTGAAGGCAGCTCGCCTCTCCTAAGTGCTGCGGAGAGTGGCCATTTATATTTAGGAAGACAGATGAAGCCAAAACGCTGGTGTGTCAGGAGCAGGAAGATTTGGGGGAGAATGCTCAGATATCTCCGGGTGCCTAAAGGTGGGAGCATATGCAAGGGAAGGCGTCTCGGCGACCTAATTAATACCAGCCTTTCTCGCCTGATCACTGTGGCGTAGTTTCTGCTGCTGGCTCCGACCTTTCCGCCGTGTCCTCCCCGGGGAGTCCCAGGATGGTCAGAAGTCCTGAGAAAGCCAGGCAGCCCAGCCCGGGGCCCTGTAGACAAGCCTTAAAGGCCAGATTCCAGGTTTCTCATCCCTGTAAGGACCTGGTGGTATTAGGGGTGGAGATGCACCTCAGAGCCTGCCATTATCAGGGAAACTGTTAAGATGCTATTTATTTGAAGGCAGCTCGCCTCTCCTAAGTGCTGCGGAGAGTGGCCATTTATATTTAGGAAGACAGATGAAGCCAAAACGCTGGTGTGTCAGGAGCAGGAAGATTTGGGGGAGAATGCTCAGATATCTCCGGGTGCCTAAAGGTGGGAGCATATGCAAGGGAAGGCGTCTCGGCGACCTAATTAATACCAGCCTTTCTCGCCTGATCACTGTGGCGTAGTTTCTGCTGCTGGCTCCTTCGGGGGCTCTCAGACCTTTCCGCCGGGCGTCAGAGCATCCGAAGTGGAAACTTCCAAGGACTGGCTCTCCTGTCTCCGTTCTTAGAAAACAGTAGCACTGGATGTCCCAGGGAGTTAGTGATTCCTTCCTTGGGGGATCCCAGAAGTTCACGTGTCAACTCAACCACCCGAGGGCAGGGAAGACTTGCTTCATTTACAATGAGTCGCTCCAGCGCACCAAACCTGTGCCTCGCCTGCCTGGGGCATGGCTCTTTTGACCCTCAATCATTTTATTTGTTGCTAATGTCTGATTTCTCTCTTCCATTTCAGGGGAGTGGGTGCCAGCTGTGGGTAGAGAAGCTCCTGAAAGTGAGAGAGGGTCAGCCCAGCCGGGGAGGTGTGCAGTCCCAGCCCTCCTGATGCGGGGCCCCGGGAGCAGACGCGCTCCGTGGAGCTGGGTCCCACGGACCCACAGAGAGCCGCCTTCACAGGCCACAAAGCAGCTCTGATGCTTAGTCTGTCCCTTGGACTGTCTACCCTCCCCGCCCGCTTTGGGATTTAACCATAGACAGTTGCTTGCAACTGTGGGGTGCCCCGAAGAAAAAGTAGTTCTTCCTTTTCAGCCCTGGAAGCTAATCAGCTGTCAGGGGCCCAGGCGCAGGCCAGGCTGTGGGACCCTGAATGCTTGCCTCTGTTCATAAAGTCGCTCCTGGATGCGCCTGTGTCCCCGGGCACCCTGGGCTTCCTGAGGGCAGGACAGTGGGGTCTCCTTCCTTCTGAGCCCAGCACTTCGTGTTGTTGCAAGGCCTGGCTCCGGAGGACCGGGGTGCGGGCAGCTGCCACGTCCAGCAGGCTGAGTGGACCTGCGTGCGGGGATGGGAGGGGATTCGAAAAACAGGCACCTTTTTGTCTATTTCATACTGCTAACCCCCATCCGTGGTGGGAAGGCTCTCTTGGGGACGGCCTTGTTTATACTATTGATACACCTTAAAAACAGAAAACTGAAATCCAGGGTAGCAAAGAGAGGGCCAAGGAAAAAGGGTGAAATGAATCTCTGGCACCCTCTCTCGAATGTTAGGTAGGAAAGGGTGAACTCACACCTGGGAAAATAAGGATGGGCGTCTGCTGGTCGGTGAACTCAGGACTGTGGTGATGTGGGTATTCTAAATACCAAGATCTCCCATCCATCTCGTGGGTGTACAGGTCTATGTTTATTTGCAAGTTAAAAGCACATTCTTGGCCTTTTAGGAACCTATGAAATATCTGCAAACAGGAAGTAGTCTATCAAATTCATATGAATCATGGCATCCGTGATGTTGGCTGAGGTCAAGTCATTACACTAAATATATTGTAACCATTATTAATGCATGGGGTCCTCTGCCATCTTGGTGATATAGGACCACCACTTCCTGATGAAAAGCTGTGGGTGGGGGTGGATTCAGCACAGCCCCCCACTGTCTTACAGTGATGGGTGGGCGCTCAGGAACTCAAGTTTCTGACCAGGCAGCTTGTTCACATGCACACACCTAACAGAGGGGACTGCAGTTCCCAGGAAGACAGAAAATGGGAACAGAAGTGCCCAAACTTCAGCAGACATGACCGAGCATCCAGAAGGAGGCCGAATTTATCACGGCACATTACGGAGTGCAGCAAATGTCATGAAAACCATGTTTTTTAATTTTTTTTCTTGAAGCGTTTGAATGAGGTGATTTATGGGAGTTATCCATCTTAAGGGTCATCCGTCATTTTTTAGTTGCTAAGCAATCAAACCAGCAGCTGTTTGCTTTGAATCAAGCTGAAAAGTTGTCAGTCACCACACGCAGGTATGACCTTAGTGGTTGAACACATCATGTGTGCATAATTAAAGAGGCATCGTCTCTTCCCCAACCAGGTCCCCTGACTGCCCTGCCAGTTGTAGGGGGTAGCGCTGGCCCTTCTGGGCTGCTCCGAGAAAAAAGAAACAAAGGAACGGATAGAAAATTCCTTGACTGGGAAACTTGAAAATACTCCTCAAACACTGTCTCACCCCTTCCACTCTGTGCTGCGCAGAGGGGCTCAAATAAAAGCCACCAGGGGGTGGGCGGCAAGCCCGGTGGTTTATAGTATTTCAAGAAACCAGGTTAAGAAAAGCAAACCTCAGTTCTCTGGTGGGAGAACCGAACCCCAGCTGTTCAGCACGTGGCCCAAATTGGAGGCCAGCCCCAAGGTGTTGAGGGGTGAGATGATGCTCTGTCCTGGTGGGTCCTGAGCGGGGGCCATGTGGCCATTGGCTGCTCCCCTTACCCTGGGAGCTCTGGCCGCTCAGCGTGGAGTGGACTCCAGGTCTCACCTGCCACCACCATGCTCTGTCCCTGCTGAGCCCCCATGTCTCCTGAGGTCCTTCTGATCCCACGTATGTCGCCTCCCCTGACCTGGAGCATTCTGAGTTTCTCTGAAATACTGTTGACATTGACGGGACAATTCTCGGTGTAGGTAGCACACCAGCTAACATATTGGCCGTACCACCTGCCTGTACCCTGAATTTTAGATATTCACAAGACTCCAAAAACTACCCCTAGTGAGGAAAAAAGTGCATATTACAATGTTTTTTTCATAATTTGGATCAGATGCCCTAAAAGCCACCAGGGGGTGGGCGGCAAGCCCGGTGGTTTATAGTATTTCAAGAAACCAGGTTAAGAAAAGCAAACCTCAGTTCTCTGGTGGGAGAACCGAACCCCAGCTGTTCAGCACGTGGCCCAAATTGGAGGCCAGCCCCAAGGTGTTGAGGGGTGAGATGATGCTCTGTCCTGGTGGGTCCTGAGCGGGGGCCATGTGGCCATTGGCTGCTCCCCTTACCCTGGGAGCTCTGGCCGCTCAGCGTGGAGTGGACTCCAGGTCTCACCTGCCACCACCATGCTCTGTCCCTGCTGAGCCCCCATGTCTCCTGAGGTCCTTCTGATCCCACGTATGTCGCCTCCCCTGACCTGGAGCATTCTGAGTTTCTCTGAAATACTGTTGACATTGACGGGACAATTCTCGGTGTAGGTAGCACACCAGCTAACATATTGGCCGTACCACCTGCCTGTACCCTGAATTTTAGATATTCACAAGACTCCAAAAACTACCCTAGTGAGGAAAAAAGTGCATATTACAATGTTTTTTTCATAATTTGGATCAGATGCCCATTGTTTGTGAACCGTCCAAGTAGGACTGTTTCCTTTGCTTCTCAGTTGTGTTTGAAATGTATCCACACAGGGAATTAACAGCCATGAAGCCAGGTTTTAGGCATCTGTGTGTCACAGAAGAGTCTCTTCAGTAATTCAGACTACCTGCGTGGTTTATTTAGTGGATTCTGCTGGTGGATATTTAGATCATGTAGCTGAGAGATCTTTAGTGTGTATTTTGGAAAATCTAAAACTAATTTAGGGTGCAGAGGGAAGTGGGAGGGTGTTCAGGGTGGGGGGACACGTGTACCTGTGTACCGATTCATATTGATGTATGGCAGAAGCCATCATGGTATTGTGAAGTAATTATCCTCCAATTAAAATAAATTAATTTTAAAAATAAATAAAATTAGTTTAATTTGGGAGCTGAGTGAAAGCCGCTCGGTCGTGTCCGACTCTTTGCCACCCCAGGGACTGTAGCCTGGCAGTCTCCTCTGTCCTTGGGATTCTCCAGGCAAGAATACTGGAGTGGGTAGCCATTCTCTTCTCCAGGGGATCTTCCTGACCCAGGGATGGAACCCAGTCTCCTGCTTTTATCTTCTTTTAGTTTTGCTTCCTTTTGGTCTTTACTCTACTGGCGCCTTTGGGAACTGTGTGTATGTGTAACAGCATCCAGCATACTTCATGTTAACTTCAGTTCCGTTCAGTTCAGTCGCTCAGTCGTGTCCGACCCTCTGTGACCCCATGAATCGCAGCACGCCAGGCCTCCCTGTCCATCACCAACTCCCGGAGTTCACTCAGACTCACGTCCATCGAGTCCGTGATGCCATCCAGCCATCTCATCCTCTGTCATCCCCTTCTCCTCCTGCCCCCAATCCCTCCCAGCATCAGAGTCTTTTCCAATGACTCAACTCTTTGCATGAGGTGGCCAAAGTACTGGAGTTTCAGCTTTAGTGTTGTTCCTTCCAAATAAATCCCAAGGCTGATCTCCTTCAGAATGGACTGGTTGGATCTCCTTACAGTCCAAGGGACTCTCAAGAGTCTCCAACACCACAGTTC
>SJXQ01001141.1:0-34970 GCA_006408695.1 Aepyceros melampus
ATATTTCTTCTCTCTGGAGTGCAATGGAGTGACCACTAATGGGTTATAAGATGTCAATGGTTTTGGAGTAACTTTGAGCTGCCTGTACATTGAAGCTCAGAGGTGTGATCGTGTGTTGCTGGAGAATTTGCGTGGTATGTCTTGCTCTGGAACTTGTTGGCCCTTGGGTGGTGCTTGGTTTCAGTGTAGGTATGGGGGTGTTTGATGAGCTCCTATCGATTAATGTTCCCTGGATTCAGGAGTTCTCTGATGCTCTCAGGATTTGGACTTAAGTCTCCTGCTTCTGGTTTTCAGTTTTATTTTTACAGTAACCTCAAGACTTCTCCATCTATACAGCACCGATGATAAAACATCTAGTTTAAAAATGAAAAGTTTCTCCACATTGAGGGAACCCAGAGTGGTTCACTGACTTACATGGAGAAGAGAAGAGGGAAGAGGTAGTTAGAGGTGACTGGAATGAGATGAGGTGGGATCAAAAGAGGAGAGAACAAGCTAGTCAGTAGTCACTTCCTTATGTGCACTGCTCAGTCTGGATCACTCAGAGGTGTTCACGGAGTTATACAGGGAAGAGGAGAGGGAGAAAGTAGACAGAGGTGGCCAGGAGGATAAAAGAGGGAAATGAAAAGGAAAGAGACAGATCCAGCCAGTAAGCAGTTCCCTAAGTGTTCTCCACCGTCTGGAACACACAGAGATTCACAAAGTTGGGTAGAGAAGAGAAGGGGGAGGGAAGAGACAGAGGCCACCTGGTGGAGAAAAAGGAGAGACCAAAGGAGAAGAGAGTGGTCAAGCCAGTAATATCACTCTCAGGTAAAATTGGGTACTGAAGATTGAGTTTTTAAATGTACAAAATTGACAACAAATACCAAAAAGCAAAGATTTAAAATCTAGAGTAGAGGTTGGATTTTCAAAAATAAAATATTAAAGAAAAGAAGAAGAAGGAGAAGAAAGAAAACAAAACCACAAGAATTATTTTAAAAATTACAACAACCACCACAAAAAGAGTATGTACGGTGTTTGCTTTAAAAATAGGGTCTTTTTTTTTGAAAGGTAATAGTTGATTATAAAAATAAAAATTAAAGGAGAAATAGAGGACTTAAAAATTTAAAAAGGTTTAAAAAAAAGAAGAGGAAAAAGAAAAGCAAAAACAATCACACAACAATCTCAACAAAAAAAAAAAAGAAAGAAGAGGAAAAAGAAAAGCAAAATCAATCACACAACAATATCAACAAAAAAAAAGAAGAAGAAAAAGAAAAGCAAAAACAATCACACAACAATATCAACAATAACAACAACAACAAAAGAATGATTTTTAAAAATAGTAAAGATATATCTGGCCCTTTCTCTGGTGTTGTGGGCAGTGTGGGGTCACTTCCAAGACAGTTCCCTCTGTTTAACTTCTTCTGTTTGCTGGTTCTTCAGTGTCTGACTTCCGCCCTGTCACAGGGCAGGTGGTGGAGCCTAATTTTTTAGGCCCACTTGTTCAGTCGCACTGTTGGGAGGAAGGGATGCTGCAAAAAAGTATCTCTGGCATGTGCTTGCTGTGTCTCAGTCCCACTGGGCCTGCCCCTGCTCACAGCGCACACTGCTCAGGCTCTACGTTCTACCGGGAACCGTCTAAGGCCAGCCCTACCTTGCATGCACCTCCCCGGTCTAAGCCGCTCAGGCTTGGTGTTCAGTTAGCCCAGAGGTGCAGATTCAGTTAGGTCTGTGCTTTGTGCCCTTCCTAAATCCGAGTAGCTCAGGTGTTTGGCGAGCGCAGTCACTGCGACTGGTCGCCTTTCCTGTCTCTGCTGCTCAGTTTCTGGGTGTATCGCTTGCTTCTCTTCTCTGGCAGCTGATGACTGTCCAGAACCCCCAGAAGTCTTAGTTAGCAATGAAGCCTGCTTGCATTTTGGTATGTAATGTCTGTCTTGGGTGGCGATTGCCCCCTTCCAGTCCTTACAGCTCTGGCTGCCTGTTGCCGGAGGAAGATGGTCTGCAGTGGCTAGTTCTGTTCTGTCCTTTGTTCTGTGCGTGATCCTGGCAGTGTCTTATGTTTGAGCTTTTCACGTGGTAGCTATCCCACAGTCTGGTTTGATAGCCCAAGTTAGTTCACTCTGGTTACACACGGGGTATTCCGGCCTGACTCTTACAAAGCATTGCAGCCCGCACCTCCCACGCCTCCCGTGCCTCCTTGCCCAGCCCCAACTTGCTAGTGGTGGATGCAGACATTTGCGCTGCTTCTGCACTGGAGGAGTTACTGTTGGGCTCGTAATCTGTTGGTTTTAATTATTTATTTATTTTTTCTTCTTCATATGTTGCCCTCTGTGCTTCCAAGGCTCAACACAGACTCGGCAGCAAGACTGTTTCCTCTCTTCTTAATATTCCCTTCCCCAGACGGAGCTCCCTCCCTACCTCCTTTGTCTCCTTTTTCATCTTTTATATTTTTTCCTACTGATTTTGAAGACAATGATCTGCTTTTCTGGGTACCTGATGTCCTCTGCCAGCATTCAGAAGTTGTTTTGTGGAATTTACTCAGCGTTGAAATGTTCTTTTGATGAATTTGTGAGGGAGAAAGTGGTCTCCCTGTCCTACTCCTCTGCCATCTTAAGACTGCCCCCTCACAGAATTACTCTTAACAGCCCAAATTTGGAAACAACCCAAGACCCATCAACTAATAAATTAATAAACCAAATTGGTATGTCCATACAGTGGAATATTATGAACTAAGTACTAACACATGTTACAATATGACTGAACCATGTAAATTTAAACACAAGACTACATAGCGTATGTTGCCATTTATATGAAATTTCCAGAATAGGAAAATTTATAGTGACACCTTAAAGTAGTGGTTGCTTGGAGATGGGTGATGGGAGATAAGAGATGATAACTAAAGAAGATGGGGTTTCTTTTTGAGTCTAAGAAGTTGTTCTAAAATTAACTGTGGTAGTGATTGTATTAATACCTCTCTGTGCATATGCTGAAAGCAATTGAATCACAGAGTTTAAATGGCTGAATTTTATGGTATGTAAATTACATCTTATTAATGCTGTTATTAAAAAAAATACATTATTGATTGAGGCTAAAACCATAATCCTGCTTTTTAAACTATGTGCTATGTGGCTTCTGTTAGGTCCATCCCATTTCTGTCCTCGAGCCCATCTTTGCATGAAATGTTCCCTTGGTATCTCTAATTTTCTTGAAGAGATCTCTAGTCTTTCCCTTTCTGTTCTTTTCCTCTATTTTTTGCATTGATCGCTAAAGAAGGCTTTCTTATCTTTTCTTGCTATTCTTTGGAACTCTGCATTCAGATGCTTAAATCTTTCCTTTTCTCTTTTGCTTTTCACCTCTCTTCTTTTCACAGCTATTTGTAAGGCCTCCTCAGACAGCCATTCTGCTTTTTTGCATTTCTTTGCCATGGGGATGGTCTTGATTCCTGTCTCCTGTACAATGTCACGAACCTCATTCCATAGTATGATCGCTGAAGAAGGCTTTCTTATCTCTTCTTGCTATTCTTTGGAACTCTGCATTCAGATGCTTATATCTTTCCTTTTCTCCTTTGCTTTTCGCCTCTCTTCTTTTCACAGCTATTTGTAAGGCCTCCCCAGACAGCCATTTTGCTTTTTTGCATTTCTTTGCCATGGGGATGGTCTTGATCCCTATCTCCTGTACAATGTCACATACCTCATTCCATAGTTCATCAGGCACTCTATCTATCAGATCTAGACCCATAAATCTATTTCTCACTTCCACTGTATAATCATAAGGGATTTGATTTAGGTCATACCTGAATGGTCTAGTGGTGTTGCCCACTTTCTTCAATTTAAGTCTGAATTTGGCAATAAGGAGTTCATGATCTGAGCCACAGTCATCTTCCAGTCTTGTCTTTGTTGACTGTATAGAGCTTCTCCATCTTTGGCTGCAAAGAATATAATCAGTCTGATTTCGGTGTTGACCATCTGTTGACGTCCATGTGTATTAGCATCATTGAATAACGAGGCAACTATAGTAATGATCAAAAGCCCAGAAATGTTGAATCGGACGTGATGAATCCTTTCTATTCACACCTACGATCTACCTACTAAACCTGAAAATGATGCTGGAGAGACTTGCTTGGCAGTGTTAATACCCGAACAAACACCTCTCATAGAGAGGAGGGAAATGACAAAATCAATTCTATGAGGAAGATACTAGATTCGCCCCCACGATAAATGCATGAAACAGAAGCATGTGTATTTTCAGGGATTTGCCCATGGTCATGCAGCTAATACAGGGCAGAACCAGTAACCTGGCCCAGCTTCTGTGATTTTCACTGAAAGGCTATACTCTCTCTTATACTACTACATTGTTTGGAACGGATAATGCTATATATATATAAGGCAGTAGTAGCTCCATCAACAGGACTTAATCAAGTGTCATCTTTATTGTTCTCTGTGTCGTCTTTTATTATCCTAACAAAGATAACATGCTTCGAGCAATATCTAGGCCTTCTGTCACCCCACAGTACTACACACATAAGATATATTAGTATTTATTGGTGGACTGTTTAAAATTCAGCTGTGCTAGAGGAACTAATTCTAAACAGCTTCTTAGTTAAAATAGAGCTTTATTGACTCCTGGTTGAGAACAGAATCTTTAAAAATCAAAACTCATAATGAGCACCTAATTTTGATAGCCGAAGGAGAATGTATGAAAACAGAAAATAAGAGTACCTATGCTAAACTCGGTCTCCTTTATAGTCTTGCTCTTGGAGTTTCTGTATTCTTTTCCTTATGTGTGTGTGTGTGTGTGTGTGTGTGTGTGTGTGTGTTTGCTCTTTTGAATAAACACAAAATGGGAAACTTTCCATTTGCACATTAGCATCTTCTCAAAATTCTGGGAGCTGGAGTCTGCCTTCACCCCTGAATTTTATTCACCAACCATATTTACCTGTGACAAGACCATGCCAGACATTAACAGCACATGTATTTTTCAAAATCTACTTTGAGAAAGAGTAATTTTTTTCATAGAAAATGTTTTTAATAACAAATGTCAATAAACACTATGGTTCTTCATTGCTGAAATCATCTAAAATGGTGATAGAAGTGGAATGAAGTGTTTATAATGACAGCATTCATTCTGTGTTCATTGACTTCTCCTGTGCAGCACAAGGTTATTTTGTTTAAAAGCATTCACAGTGACATTTAGTAGACAATTTAGAGGTCTATCACAGCTAAATTTAGCCTTTTCTCCAATTTCAGTAGAATGGATAAAAATGTTTCTTTGGGGGACCTACTTAAAGCATTCTGCTAGATTAACTTGCCTTCCTTCTTCTGAGAGCAAATTTATATTCTGTTTAGGAGGTCACGAGTCAGAGATCTGGAGATCTAAACTAATCCTGATGTGAAAATTTCAGCTATGACCCCAGAAATCTTCCTCAAAATGTCTTGCCTTGATGGTCAGAAAAGATATCCAGGATAAGAACTGTATTCATCAGCAACAACTTCTGCAGCTGCTTTTAGCTTTTTTCTGATTTGCAGAAGTAATGTTTTGCTTTATTCCTTGTTACTTTCTTTTCTCTCTCTTTTTTTTTACTTACAACCTTAGTCCTTGGCACTTTTCTTTTTTCTTTCTACTATCTTTTCCCTCACTTTCTATCATAGAAATAGAATGAATTTTCTAAATACTAATTTGTTAGTATCCTCTGACTTAAATAAAGCTTAGAAGGATACATAAACTGCTATCCTCAAATGCTAAGTATCACTGGAAATTTTAGCTTAAAAAATAAGCAAGACTGATAAATGCTAAATATTACAGAAACATTGGTATGTGTGTGTGTGTGTGTGTGTGTGTGTGTTTATACATGCATGCGTGTGTGCTCAGTTGCTCAGTTGTGTCTGATCCTTTGCAACTCCATGGACTATAGCCCACCAGGCTCCTCTGTCCATGGAATTCCCAAGGCAGGAATACTGGAGTGTGTTGCCTGCCCTCCTCCAGGTATCTTCCTGACCCAGGGACTGAACCTGCGTCTCCCGTTTCTCTTGCATTACAGGCAGATTCTTCACCATAGAGCCACTGAGGAAGCCCTATATATATGCATATACATACACATATACATGTCTGTGTATACATATGTAACTTACTATATTTAGAAAATTATACTAAAGTACTGAGTAAATTATACTAAAATACTAATCATACAAAATACTAAGTTATATATTAAAAGCACATGACTGTATTTTTGTGTTCTCGTTCTCAGCTTGATCAGATATGAACTCCATTTACCTGTGGAGAAAGAAATGGCAACCCACTCCAGTATTCTTGCCTAGAGAATTCCGTGGACAGAGGAGCCTGGTGGGCTGCTGTACACAGGGTCGCACAGAGTCAGACACGATTGAAGCAACTTAGCATGCATGCAAGCATTGGAGGAGGAAATGGCAACTCATTCCAATATTCTTGCCTGGAGAATCCCAGGGACGGAGGAACCTGGTGGGCTGCCGTCTATGGGGTCACAAAGAGTCAGATACAACTGAAGCGACTTAGCAGCAGCAGCAGCAGCCATTTACTTGACACCATATTGAAATGGTAATTTCATGCCCTGACTAGATGGCTGGATGGCATCACAGACTCAATGGACGTGAGTCTGAGTGAACTCCGGGAGATGGTGATGGACAGGGAGGCCTGGCGTGCTGCGATTCATGGGGTCGCAAAGAGTCGGACACGACTGCGCGACTGAACTGAACTGATATATTCCCTAGTCACCTGAAATCTAGTTTCTTCCTTCATCATTCCCCCAAGATTATTCTCTCAAAGGTTAGAAATAACCTTTGAATTGTCAGATGCAATGATTTTTTGACAGTCTTTATCTGATCTCAAGTCTATATAACTTGACTGTTTTGAGTACCTTCTGCTTGAAACTCTGTACTTTGACTTTTATGGAATCACTCTTTACTTCTTTGGCTACTTGTCATATGGTCCATTCAGTCCTTTACTGCAACCTCTTTCTTGAGAGTAAGTGTCAAAATAAAGTCCTGTTCTTCCACCCTGTTCTCTACTCACACAATGTTAGCTATTTATACATGTGAAATTTCTGCCTATGTGAGTAAATATAAACCTGATAAATATAAACCACAAGGCTGGCTAGACCTCTTCCTGAACTACAGCTGAAGCTTTAAACTTACTACTAGGCATTGACACCTGGACAGCATATAGGTACTCAACAAGCTCCCAGAACAACTTATTGTTTTCTCAAGATATGATATTCTACTTGTAAAGGATATATACATATATTAATTATACTTTAAAGTTAACACATATTAAGTGTTTTCAGAGATTTATGTATAATGTCATTTAATCCTTGCAACTACCTTTCAAGCTAAGTAATATCATTACAGTTATTTTAAATGAGACACAGAAAATGTAAATAATTTTCTAAAATCATCAGCTATATGTTAGCAAACTCTGACTTTGAACTCAATCTGGCTGAATGTATGTTCTTAAAATCTACATTATGAAGGTGAAAGAGGAGAGTGTAAAAGCTGGCTTAAAACTCAACATTCAAAAAAAGAAGATCACAGCATCCCATGCCATGACTTCATGGCAAATAGATGGGAAACAATGGAAACAGTGAGAGACTGTATTTGCTTGGGCTTCAAAATCACTGCAGCCATGAAGTTAAAAGATGCCTGCTCGTTGGAAGAAAAGCTATGACAAACTCAGACACTGTATTAAAAAGCAGAGAAATTACTTTGCTGACAAAGTAATGCCAACAAAGGTCCATATAGTCAAAGCTATGGTTTTTCCAGTAGTCATGTATGGATGTGAGAGTTGGACCATTAAGAAAGCTAATATGAAAGAATTGATGCTTTTGAACTATGGTGCTGGAGAAGACTCTTGAGAGTCCCTTGGACTGCAAGGAGATCAAACCAGTTGATCCTAAAGGAAATAAATCCTGAATATTCAAGGGAAAGACTGATGCTGAAACTGAAGTTCCAATACTTTGGCCATCTGATGCAAAGAGCTGACTTATTAGAAAAGACTCTGATGCTGGGAAAGATTGAAGGCAGGAGGAGAAGGAAATGACAGAGGACGAGATGGTTGGATGGCATCACTGACTCAATGGACTTGAGTTTAAGCAAGCTCTCCGGGAGATGGTAAAGGGCAGGGAAGCCTGCTATCCATGGGGTCGCAAAGTGTCAGACATGACTGAGCAACTAAACAAAATTCTATAGAAAGGTGGAGATGGCAGAAAGATGGGGAAAGAAAGAGCCCTTAAGTAAAAAGTTTCAGAGTTACACAATTTACTGGAACATTTGTCTTTATGCAGCCAAATTTAAAATTCATGAAAACCTGTGTTGACATATACACCATAGGTGATTTAGTATTGGGTGATATGTGTGAAAAACTTCACTTTATTCTTGTTGTACTATTCCCCTGAAAGGGAGGCCAATTTGTAAATATACGTTAGGTTTCCTCATTGTTTTTAATGTTGTTCATATATAGTCACAGAACATTAGAGCTAAAAAAAAATATCTTAGGAATCATCTAGAAAAATCTATTTTATAAAGAGGCCTAGAGTGTTCAAGTAGTGATCTGCAGTCACAGAACAAGTTAGTGACGGAACCAAGACTAACACTAGCCTTTTGTTTATTGTGAAAGTCGCTCAGTGGTGTCCAACTCTTTGTGACCCCATGGACTATACAGCCCATGGAATTCTCCAGGCCAGAATACTGAAGTGGGTAGCTGTTCCCTTCTCCAGGGGATCTTCCCAATCCAGGAACTGAACCAAGGTCTCCAGCACTGTAGGCAGGTTCTTTACCAGCTGAGGGATGCCCCCTTGATTTTCTTTTGATTTCTTTGAGTTTATTGTAGTACATCTTATATATATATATACACACACACACACACACATACACATATGTACACATATATATACACACATATATACAAAAATATATTTCATAAAAATGTACTTGAAAATAATAGTGTTTTTAATGTTTAAAGTACTAATTCACAATGTGGACCTTAAACTATTTAGCAAAGTGTCATCCTTTCTCAGCACTTCAACACTTGCTGGGCATCTTCTATGTGCAGATTTGTTCTTTCGTATCCCTACAAAGCTCTAAATCAGCCTACCTGATGGTAAAGACCCTATAGAGACCTGGAGGAGCTCAGCATGGGTTCTTCTGAAAGCCCAAGCTGGCCTGCCCTCGGCTGAGCCCAGGAAGGGGCCTAGTTGGAGAGAACAGGGTTCAAGTCTTAAGGGAGACGGTGTGTAGTGTGCCTGAAAATGAGGACGAGAGGAGACGGAGCTAAGTGGGCAGCTCTAGCTCCTCTTGTCTGAACTACCCCCGGTAGCGCAGGTACAAAGCCTGGGCACGGTCATGCTTGGGGAAAGAGAACCAGGCATTAGCACCTTCTACCTGATCCACCGCAGTTCTGACTAAGACGCTCATTCTTCAGAGTTGTCATGGGAACAGCCAACATCCTGCACCTCTCATGCGAGATAATGACCTTCTTTTCAAGAGTTTATGCCTTTGAGCTCTACAGATTGTGAATCTCCAACCACCATATCACTTCATTTTCCTTTGAAACTCTGCATTACTTCATTGTTGACTGCCTTTGCAGTGTGCAGAGCTCCCTTATGAGTTCCCTTCATATAATTCCAAGAGCCAAAGACCTGCAGTGGGCAGGAGCTGTTACTCCACTTACAGATAAAGAAATTGTCTCAGCTCTACACTAATGTTCAGAAGACCAGAGCTGATTCTGGCTCTCCAGCTAATTAACTTTAGCAAATCACATCATCTCCCTGGGATCATTTTCTCCTTTCCTGTGTGCTTTTAATCCTAACATTTTAATCTAGGATTTCTAAGTTGATAGTATAGTTGTGATATCATTGCCCATTATCTCTGTTCTCATTGAGATGGGGAGGAAATACAGACATATGCTGTCAATGTTTATAATTATTTGACACTCTCTTAATCTTTGAATTCTGCATACATTGTAATTATAGCCCTAACAACATTCTTTGCTTCTCATTTCTTGTTTTTGCTTCTAGATGAAAAAAGGACATGATTGTGGTAGATCATAGCTAGCTTTAACCAGTTCTGTTCCATCTCTTGTCCATAGGCAAACCTTATATTTGCAAGGTAACACAAATTTTTTCCATGGCTTCTTTTCATTTAGCATCACATCAGTCCTATACTTGTTAGTCCCATCTCTTCTGACTACATAATTTTACAATTAGTGAATGTATTATAATCCAATTGACTATTTATCATTGTTGGACATTAAGATTATTTACCACCTTTTATTAGTTGTTATTCTAAGCAGTCCTGAAATGCTTATTTTAACAACTGACATATATATATATATATGCCATTTTTTCCACTAAACAAAAATCAATTTATGATTGTATAAAATTATACATATAATATACATAGAGGGTACTAAAAAGGTAAGTAAAACTTTAATACCAAAAGTGGACATATCAGGGAACAATTTTTCTCGAGTTCTTTGGGATCATACTGGTTGGTATTTGAGAAAAATAATCAGGTGCATTCACCATTTTTGAAATGTATTTCCTTGAAGTAAATTCCCGGAAGTGGAATTAACAGGTAAAAGGCTCTGACCATTGATCAGTTCAGTTCAGTTGTTCAGTCATGTCCAACTCTTTTCACCCCATGGACTGTAGCACACCAGGCCTCCCTGTCCATCACCAACTTCTGGAGTTTACTCAAACTCATGTCCATTGAGTCAGTGATGCCATCCAGCCATCTCATCCTCAGTCATTCCTTTCTCCCACCGTCAATCTTTCCCAGCATCAGCGTTTTTACAAATGAGTCAGTTCTTTGCATCAGGTGGCCAAAGTATTAGAATTTCAGATTCAGCATCAGTCCTTCCAATGAATATTTAGGAATGATTCCCTTTAGGATGGACTGGTTGGATCTCCTTGCAGTCCAAGGGACTCTCAAGAGTATTAAATACATTAACAGGTTCTTTTCCAAAGCAAAATAATAATTCAAAAATTTGAATTCTTGCTAAAGAATCATGCTTGACCATCTGCAAAGTTAAAAATCACTTACAGTTCTTGAGAATCTTCAGAAACAAGGACTTCCCTTGTCAAGTCTTAGGGAAGTAGAAGAAGGAGCTCTAAATAAAGATTCATTCTCTATGTTTAATAGTAAAATGTGATTAACTCACTTAACACAGTGAGTACATCATGATAGAAAATCTTGAGTGACTTGCTTTTCTTGGGTTCTCACAAAATCAGGCCTTGAAATAGGTACAATTTATCTGAGAGCCAAAGGAAGCATAAATGGTAAAAGTGAGACTGTGAATCCAGGGAGTCAATAAAAGGTATGTTAATTAGTATGTGATACTTAGGGGCTAAATCTCCAATGGGACTCTTCAGGCATTTAGTAACATGTATTATACTACCCAATTATCTCATAGAAGTTTGGGAAGCTGGAATATTTGTCTTCCAAATTCAGTGAGGTTACCTTGGTTATGTTGTATTCCAGCATTTCGAGGGTGTCCTGCTTTCCTGGAACTGAAGAAATCTACCAGGCAGAGAAACAATGATACAGACTCTTATGGTGAGATGCTAGCAGGGTGTTCAGGATGTGTACCTCAGTCAAGGATACTGGTAAACTTAGAGGTGGATGAGAAGATGTGAAACAGGTAATCATCAAGAGCAACGCTATACCTTGGGGACAGTATCATGCTAACAGTGTTGAATGCGATGGAATAATGGGTCTAAGAACCTCTCTTCTTCCTCTAGAAGTTTATCAAGCCTAAAGTATGCTTTGGGCACTGTGTGGTCGGAAATAAGAGATTTTATATTACAGAGTTGATATAAATGTAAATATACCAATTGAGCCAAAGACTTGGAAATAGGATATTCTGGTTAATAGAATTTTGAAGTTAAAAAATAAGTTAAACACTGTAGTTCTAACACTTACAAAAATAGTCTTCCAGAGTTAAAGTTGTTTTGTTTGAATAAGAACACTTCAATAAATGTGAATGAATAGTTGTTTCATGTTTAATACCTTGTAAGGCATGAAATTAAAAGACGCTTACTCCTTGGAAGAAAAGTTATGACCAACCTAGATAGCACATTCGAAAGCAGAGACATTGCTTTGCCAACAAAGGTCCGTCTAGTCAAGGCTATGGTTTTTCCTGTGGTCATGAATGGATGTGAGAGTTGGACTGTGAAGAAGGTTGAGCGCTGAAGAATTGATGCTTTTGAACTGTGGTGTTGGAGAAGACTCTTGAGAGTCCCTTAGACCGCAAGGAGATCCAACCAGTCCATTCTGAAGGAGATCAAGCCTGGGATTTCTTTGGAAGGAATGATGCTAAAACTGAAGCTCCAGTGCTTTGGCCACCTCATGCAAAGTGTTGACTCATTGGAAAAGACTCTGATGCTGGGAGGGATTGGGGGAGGAGGAGAAGGGGACGACCAAGGATGAGATGGCTGGATGGCATCACGGACTCGATGGACGTGAGTTTGTGAACTCCGGGAGTTGGTGATGGACAGGGAGGCCTGGTGTGCTGCGATTCATGTGTCACAAAGAGTTGGACACGACTGAGCGACTGAACTAACTAACTAACTAACTAAGGCATAATATAACCTTTCTGAGACTCAATTATTTTAGTTCACGGGCTAAGGATAGAAAGAAAAGGGGCAACAGAGGATGAGATGGCAGCATGGCATCATCGATCAATGGACTTGCTGCTGCTGAATTGCTTCAGTTGTGCCCAGCTCTGTGTGACCCCATAGCTGAGTTTGAGTAAACTCTGGGTCATAGTGAAGGACAGGGAAGCCTGGCATGCTGCAGTCCATGGGGTCGCAAAGTGTCTGACGTGACTAAGTGACAACAACAAAGGACAGAGGAAATACATGGGACCCTTGAGTTGAATGTGATTATGTGAATTAAGTCTAGGATATACCCTCAGTTTTTAACATCTCCTTATCAAGTCTTCCTTTATTGACTTTTGCATATTTTTTAATAAGCAAAATGTATAAGCATCAGAGAGGGTAAATGAGAAGTCATACTTATCATATATTACTTCTTTAAGATTTTATTCTGCTAAGCTAATAATAAATAGAAATACTTAGAACTTGACCTGTTCTCTGAGCAGGATTCCAAAGACAAATTAGAAAAGTTAGTAGAAATAATTTGAAAGAAAGGATGGGTTGTTTTGTTTTGTTTTGTTTTGGCTTGAGCAAATTAAACCAAAAATATTCAACATATTAAAAAAAAAAAAGATAACTCATCCCAACAGAAAGGAAATTGGTCAGAAAATAATTACAGAAAAATCATAATGACAAGAGAAAAGTTGGCTGTGCCTCTCCCAGCTCCACGAGAGGAGAGGGAATTTAGGTCAGTGCAGTGTGAATATTATATTGCTATTTAAAAAGCTATCCCTGCTGTGGAGATGGACATATCAGGCTGTTTTTGTCTCACCCCATTAAGCTTAAAATCATCGAACTGATTCTCCTTTCTCTAATTCCATATTAATCAAGCAACCTTCTCTCTGATTATAATTTGGTTTCCCACACTGGCCTGCCTACAGTGAGAGAATGTGCTGTCCATGCTGATGCAAGTATTCCAGGGCACAGGGGACTATAGTTCTCATTGCAAATTAATACATTAGCATTCTTATCTAACAATTTTTTCATGAGATATGGAGCTCCTTTAGTGATGATGTAACCTGGTTTGTAAGCCCAGAAGATGAAGGGCACAGATATTTCACCCCCACAGGATGTCTTCTCATTCGGACTTCTCAGGGCATAGTCATCCATCCCGCTCCCTAAATTCCAACAATCCTCTTTGTTAAAGCTTATCATTCAAAATATCTTTTTGCTGTTGATCTTGACCGTTAGCCTAAAAACTGCCACAGGTAAGTTGAATCCTCAAAAACTTCTACTGCAAAATTTCAAAAGACCTCTATCCCTCATTATTACTTATCTCAATAATACTTCACTGATGAGATGGGGAAAAAAGGAAATGATGTGTTTTTCCTTTCTGGACATCATTTCTGAAATGATTCAGCAACCTCACTCAAAGCTTCAGTTCCAAAGTTCCTAAAATAAGGGAAATTCATGTAAGGAAGGGGCATAAGAGAGACCACATGGTAGGTCAGGTGAATGTTTGAGATCAGAGACTCTGGAATATCACTGCCTATATTTTAATTCTGGCTTCATTAAATGTGATCTTTACCAAGATGCATGAGCTTTTATATGCTTTAGTTGCTACATCTGTAAAATGGGGGCATAAATAGCAACTATCTCATAGGATTATGAGAATTAAATCAAGTTTATATAAAATAATCACATGTGCCATGCTGTGCTTAATCGCTCAGTTCAGTTCAGTCGCTCAGTCATGTCCGACTCTTTGTGACCCCATGAGTCGCAGCACGCCAGGCCTCCCTGTCCATCACCAACTCCCAGAGTTCACTCAGACTCACGTCCATCGAGTCAGTGATGCCATCCAGCCATCTCATCCTCGGTCGTCCCCTTCTCCTCCTGCCCCCAATCCCTCCCAGCATCAGAGTCTTTTCCAGTGAGTCAACTCTTCACATGAGGTGGCCAAAGGACTGGAGTTTCAGCTTTAGCATCATTCCTTCCAAAGAAATCCCAGGGCTGATCTCCTTCAGAATGGACTGGTTGGATCTCCTTGTAGTCCAAGGGACTCTCTAGAGTCTTCTCCAACACCACAGTTCAAAAGCATCAATTCTTTGGCGCTCAGCTTTCTTCACAGTCAACTCTCACATCCATACATGACCACAGGAAAAACCATAGCCTTGACTCATGTCCAGTTCTTTGCAACCCCATGGTCTGTTTCCTGCCAAGCTTCTATGTCTATGGGGATTCTCCAGGCAAGAATACTGGAGTGGATTGCCATGCCCTCTTCCAGGGGATCTTCCCAACCCAGGGATCAAATACAGATTTCCCACACTGCAGGCAGATTCTTTACTGTCTGAGCTACCAGAAAGCCCAAATAACCACATTCCACATAATTTTCACACATTTTCAAAAAACTTATTATATTCACCAGATGTATTAAACTAGTGGCCTAGAAATCCGTACGCAAGAACTTGACCTACACATGTTACAGACCTTAGGTGCAAGTCTGAAACACTCTATTTTGGGCAGATACAATAGTAACTTTGAGCTCTGTTAAATCCACATGAGAAGCCTACTTGATCATGCTCTGGGATTCCAGCTGGATCTAGGGCAGTGTATGTAGACCTAAGATTTATGGGATCAGCATGTTGAAATATACCTCCAGATCTCCAAAGGAGCACTTTCTAACTGTCTTGATCCACAAACCTGAAACTACTCTTCCAGGTCCAGGGGAGAATCAGAAGGGCAAGTCACTGTGACACTTGCAGAGCTTTAAAGTTTCTTCCAATTCTCAGATCCAGACTCTAAACCATGTCTGTTCATGAATATTCATGCAATTAACCTTGTTCCTTACTGGTCACTGGTCTCAGAGCTGAAGCCTTGTGCCAATCAACAGATTCTTCTAGAGAATAACAAATCTGATGGTCTGCTATCTCTTAGGGTTATGTTTATTCCCACAAATTTGCAACTTAAAAGCACAACGATTTAGACTAGTGATATTTAAACATTTTATTAACTATTGGGCAAGAAAAGCTTGAAGTAATTTTTATGTTCAGCCGGTCAGTAGTGTCTGACTCTTTGCAGCCATGTGAACTGTAGCTCACTAGACTCCTCTGTCTATGGAATTTTCCAAGCAAAAAAAACTGGAGCAGGTTGCAATTCTTCCAGACCCACAGATTGAACCCATGTCTCCTGCATTGGCAGGTAGATTTTTTACCACTAGAGCCACTTAGGAAGCCCCATTCTATCTTACTCTGTAGAACTTTATTGCCACTTTACAAAATAGTTTATATTAGAAGGGGTGTGTTTAAATAATAATAATTCTCTTAGCATTTTTTGGACTTGTATGCATAATTGCCAACAACCATTATTCCATAGGTCTACAAATGAAATATATAGCCTACTTGGACATTTTCAGGTGATAGAGAGGAAAGTAACTAAAAATACAAATGCTCTGTCTTTCCACATTACTATGCGTTACATGCAGTCTTTCAGCAAAGTTGCTCTAGGTCTAGTCTTAGGTATTAAAACTTAAAGGATGTCAGTTGTACTGGATGCTTGCCATATTCACTGTGATAGAAAGTATTTTAAAATTTGTAATGATGATTCTTGTTACAATATGCTATTCTGTCTCAACTGAGGGAAACAATTACCTTTCAGTCTCATGTAAATAATTGTCTTTCATATGAACATAATTCAGACTTGTGCGCCCACCTTTATAAACTGCAGTATTACTTTTATGCTCTAAAGGTGAATGTCTTTAGGATTTCTTAATCTACAGGCACGTTTGGAAGCCCTGTTTTAAAAATATGGTCAGCAAATGGCAAAAATATTTTCATAGAGGTATTTATTCTTACTATTCATGTTACAAAAAAGCAATATGCTTGCATGCTAATGTGTCTAGATTTTACACTTGCTGGACCTAAGTCATTTTGTAAAATTCCCAGGAAATAAAAATTTTTGGAAGAGTAGTAGTTTGGGAATAAGAATAAGATGAGCCAGAAGATGTTTAGCTCATCATTCTAAGCCTCTGTGACTCTAACATCTTCTAAATTCCTACCTAGCTCTTCTTAAATTCTAGGTCCACCAGAATATCTTTCTTGCATAAATGGAAATGATGTTACAGATAAAATCCATCAGCAGTTCAATACTATTTGAGAAACAGTTACTGTTTTTTGTTTTGTAAATCAGTGGCCTCTGTAAACAGTACCAGAAGGTATCTGTAATCCCCAAACTTCTCTTTAAAGAACAGCTGGACATTTACCATTAAGATGGGTTTGCTTCGTTAAGCACTGTTGTTCCTCCATGAAAAGTACATATCACACAAAAAGGACCAAAATTACTGCTAACAGCTTGGTGAGTGTGTTGGTCTACTCAACTAACATTGTCTATTACATGCCAAGTATTGAACTGGTAGGAAGATGATATTCTTAGTTGGTATGGACATGCCTTCCCCTGAAATATCTAGCACATTTTACTACTGCCAGAGAGGAATCCAGGCACAAACCTTATATGTAGAAACTCACTCTGGTATAGAGACAGAGCAGGCCTCATTTAAACCCAATTTATCAACCATTTAAACAACTGGCAGTTCCCTGGAATTACCTCCTCATCCCTCTTGGTTCATTTATAAATAATTTGAGTGCTGCTTTAGTTTTATGTTTGGAGAGTAAACTGAAATCTATTTACCAAAACGATTAATATCCACTCCTACTCAGTGATATACATAAAAAATTTATTTCTTGCAAATAATTTATTTGCTTGAAAAATCAGGTCTATTAAAAAGGGTAAGAAGTTTGGCTTTTTGCTATCCATGTTCAGTGAATCTTTGAAGTAGAGGGGCCCTCAAAGACCTGCAAGTTCACCCTCTCTTTCTCGGAGCGGCCTGACAGACAGGAAGCTGAAACCCCAGGAACTTCTTCTATATCCTCTGATGGAATTTTCCCTGAAAACATGAAAGTATTTTCTCCAAAAACATGAAAATATTTTCTCCTAGGACTGTCCAATTCCTAATTTTAGACCAGAAAACTATTTCAAAACATCGATGTCAAAAACATAGAATGGGCTTTGTCCCTGAGTCTAGTTCACTAGGAAAAAGTTAAAGCTGGATGATAGATAAATTCAGAGTGTTAAAAATTACCAACTTATATAACTATTTGTTTTGTATGTCTGTGTTTCACTCTGGGGACTCGACTGAGAATCTGCTTACTTTCTCCATGGAAGTGGAAACCAATAACTAAAATTCTTATATTCTTTGAGGGTTTTTTCCCTTACCTTAATGTCACAAGCTATTTAGCTTTCATACTAAAAAGAAAACAGTGTTCTTGGGATCTGGGTCCTATCTATACCACCAATGGAGTACTATGTGATTGTCAGCATGACTCTCCCCCTCATTGCCTCAGTTTCCTCTTTAGTATAAAGAAATACAATGGTTTTTAATAGATGAGGAAACAATGAAAACAGTGACAGACTTTATTTTCTTGAGCTCCAAAATCACGACAGATGGTGACTGCAGCCATGAAATTAAAAGACACTTGCTCCTTGGAAGAAAAGCTATGACCAACATAGACAGCATATTAAAAAGCAGAGACATTACTTTGCCAACAAAGGTCCATCTAGGCAAACCTATGGTTTTTTTTTTTTTTTTTCCCCAGTAGTCAAGTATGGATGTGAGAGTTGGACAATAAAGAAAGCTGAGCATTGAAAAATTGATGGTTTTCAACTGTGGTGTTGCAGAAGACTCTTGAGAGTCCTTTGGACTGCAAGGAAATCAAAGAAGGCAACCCTAAAGGAAATCAGTCCAGAATATTCATTGGAAGGATTGATGCTGAAACTGAAACTCCAATAATTTAGCCACCTAATGCGAAGAAATGACTCATCTGAAAGACTCTGATGCTGGGAAAGATTTAAGGCAGGAGAAGAAATGACAAAGGATGAGATGGTTGGATGGCATCACTGACTCAGTGGACATGAGTTTGAGCAGGCTCCAGGACTTGGTGATGGACAGGGAACCCTGACATGCTGCATTCTATGGGGTTGCAGGGAGTTGGACCTAAATGAGCTACTGAACTGAACTGAAGAGCCCTCCAGCCTCCAACAATTCAGAGTTGTGACAGTGGCACCAAGACACTTTCTTGCTTGTCTGCCCTGTGCTAGACTCCATCTCAGAGTTTGTATTTATTTCTCTCATTGTCCAAACAACAGTAATGCCTTTCTGAGTTGTTCATAGGGTCAATTCTCTGGGTATATCAGTTCAGTTCAGTCACTCAGTCATGTCCAACTCCTTGCAACCCCATGAATCACAGCACGCCAGGCCTCCCTGTCCATCACCAACTCCCGGAGTTCACGCAGACTCATGTCCATTGAGTCGGTGATAACATCCAGCCATCTCATCCTCTGTCACTCCTTTCTCCTCCTGCCCCCAATCCCTCTCAGTATCAGAGACTTTTCCAATGAGTCAATACTTCACATGAGGTGGCCAAGGTATTGGAGTTGCAGCTTTAGCATCAGTCCTTCCAATGAACACCGAGGACTGATCTCCTTTAGAACGGGATCAGACTTATCAATAATTACCTTAAATGTAAATGGGTTGAATGCCCTAACTAAAAGGCAAAGACTGGCTGAATGGATACAAAAACAAAATCCATATATATGCTGCCTACAAGAGACCCACCTCAAAACAAGGGACACATACAGACTAAAAGTGAAGGGATGGAAACAGATATTCCAAGCAAATAGAGACCAAAAGAAAGCAGGAGTGGCAATACTCATATCCGATAAAATAGACTTTAAAACAAAGGCTGTGAAAAGAGACAAAGAAGGCCACTACATAATGATTAAAGGATCAATCCAAGAAGAAGATATAACAATTATAAATATATATGCACCCAACATAGGAGCACCGCAATATGTAAGACAAATACTAACAACTATGAAAGGGGAAATTAACAATAACACAATAATAGTGGGAGACTTTAATACCCCACTCACATATATGGACAGATCAACTAAACAGAAAATTAACAAAGAAACACAAACTTTAAATGATACAATAGACCAATTAGACCTAATTGATATCTATAGAACATTTCACCCCAAAACAATGAATTTCACCTTTTTCTCAAGTGCTCACGGAACCTTCTCCAAGATAGATCACATTCTGGGCCATAAAGCTAACCTTGATAAATTCAAGAAAATTGAAGTCATTCCAAGCATCTTTTCGGACCATAATGCATTAAGATTAGATCTCAAATACAGGAGAAACACTATTAAAAATTCCAACATATGGAGGCTGAACAACACACTTCTGAATAATCAACAAATCATAGAAGAAATAAAAAAAGAAATCAAAATATGCATAGAAATGAATGATAACAAAAACACAACAACCCAAAACCTGTGGGACACTATAAAAGCAGTGCTAAGAGGAAAGTTCATAGCAATACAGGCATACATCAAGAAACAAGAAAAAAGCCAAATAAATAACTTAACTCTACACCTAAAGCAACTAGAAAAGGAAGAAATGGAGAACCCCAGAGCTAGTAGAAGGAAAGAAATCATAAAAATTAGGGCAGAAATAAGTGCAAAAGAACGTCTCTCTTTTTTAAGACTCCCTTCCAGGGATGGATCTCTGTCCCTACCTCTTTTGCTTCTCTCTCTCTCTCTCTCTCTCTCTCTTTTTTTTTTTAATATTTTGTCCTACCTCCTTTTGAAGACAATGGGCTGGCTTTCTGGGAGCCTGATGTCCTCTGCCAGCATTCAGAAGTTGTTTTGTGGAATTTGCTTGGTGTTCAAACATTCTTTCGATGAATTTGCGGGGAAGAAAGTGGTCTCCCCATCCTATTCCTCCACCATCTTAGGACCGCCTCCCCTCTCATTCTCTTGTAAATCTTGCTTTTGCTTCTACTCTGAAAGTCAGTTTACCAACTGATTCTCATGGGAGAACATCATTTATACATACATAAAAAATTAACTAAGCTGCATGCAAAATGTGAAGTTTTTCCTGAGTCACTTACATGTCCCAGTTTAGACTTAGGTTGTGGCACTTACATCCAATATCTTACAACTCACTTTTCCAGGTTCTTATTTTGCTGACATCTGACATGCTCTTCATGCTTGTCTAACTGAAGTTCCTTCTTGGATCATCTGTAGTCTTACTTGTTTTTCCATCAAGTAAAACAGAGGAGTTTTTTCAGGCAAATGAAAACCTGATCTTCAGCCATCATGTAGGAGATTTGAATTGGTTAGAAAAGCATTCTGAGGTCAGAAAGGCATTTTGCATGTGGTTGGTTACTCAGAAGGAACTGATGGCCTTTGATGTCCTACTGACCCACGCCATCCAGGCTGTAATACCACTTATTCAGTCTGTTCTTTATCTGTTCATTTTTTTTTCATTAGTCTGTGGCAGTGTGTTCAAAGATCAGAGAAATTTGGGTAACCATGCCTGTGAATCTTCTCTTGAGGTTCACTCTGTCCATGGACTTTGTAGTTTCCCAAAAGTTCTGCAGTAAAGAAGCCTGTTTAATTTGTTTAATCCAGTGATTCTTCAACATACAGTTCCACTTCTCTTCCACCCCTACCCTACTGCCCCCAATACGCACACAGTCCACTTGACATCATTTGGTGCAGTGTGGGCAAGCTTAGAAGAATTCCATGTTCCCACTTATTCTGACCTTGGCTTCCTTTCAATCCATGATTCTTTCTTTTTCTTTTTTATTAGCAATTTTATTGGAATATAATATCCACAGCATTTATTTTATGTATTGTTGTTATTCAGCTGCTCAATTGTGTCCAACTTTTTGTGACTTCATGGACAGCAGCAGGCCAGGTCTCCCTGTTCTTCAGCATCACCCAGAGCTTGCTCAAACTCATGTCCACTGAGTTGGTGATGCCATCCAACCATCTCATCCTCTGTTGTCCCCTTCTCCTCCTGCCTTTGATCTTTCCCAGAATCAGGGTCTTTTCCAATGAGTCAGTTCTTCACATCAGGTGACCAAGGTATTGGAGTTTCCACTTTGGCATCAGTCCTTCTAATGTATATTCTGTGCTGATTTCCTTTGGGATGGACTGAGTTGATCTCCTTGCAGTCCAAGGGACTCTAAAGAGTCTTCTCTAGCACCACAGTTGGACAGCATCAATTCTTCAGTGCTCAGTCTTCTTTATGGTCCAACTCTCACTCTGTACATGACTACTGGAAAAACCACAGCTTTGACTATATGGATCTTTGTCAGCCAAGTGATGTCTCTGCTTCTTTGCCAGAGTCCAGCTTCAGCAGCCAGAGATTCAACCTGAAGGGATGGGAAGTGTTGGCAAGAAACTGAGGCAGCCTCTCAGGTTTTTTTGGACTGCATGTTTATTTCAAGCTTATGATTCTCTTTTATAGTTTTACAAAAGCATTAGGTCAGAGGTTTGATATTTTTAGTTCTCATTGACCCAGATTTATTTTTTTCCAAAAATCATTGTTGCCCCTCAAAAGGAGTTCCTTCCTCAGTGATTTTCTTATCTACTTTTTCTCATGTGTCCTTGTGAATACACTGTAACTCATGCTAATGTCTGGGCTGCATACCACATTCCTCAGTTTAATTCTTATCTTTCTAAGTCATGTTTGCCCCTAGTATCCTAAGCTCACTATTTCTTAGAAAGGGCTTCTAGCAAATAACATCTCTAAAGTCCCTAATTTTTATAAGCTATGGTAGAATATTGCAACATTACAGTAATCCTTAAATCTTTAGCTTCTAACTATTTTAATTATTCCTAAGCCCTAAATTCAGCAAACTCCTTTGCCATAAACACTTTTCTCACAAATAGGCTTCAGATAGGAATTCCTCCCAGATCTCAAGCTGTGGCCTCTGTGCTCACCCTGGAACACTCTTTTGTAAAAGTCCTTGAACAAATGTCAGTGATTAACTTTATGAATTATTCTTTGAGCACAGCTGCAGAAGGCTTTATGCCTTCTCATGCTCCTCTCAAAAACAATAAGCATCTTAATATTCTCTTCAGTCAACTCAGCTGAAGAAAGGAAAAAACAAGTCAGAATCACAAAGCCTAACTCCTTCATTCTGGGTCCGTGCCTATGGAACAAAGGGAGGGGATTTAAGGCCATGCCTCTATTTTGTCAGTAATGCCTAACGTGGCTCCCAACACTTAATACCCTGTCTAGGTTTGTTATAGTTTTTCTTCCAAGGAGCAAGTATCTTTTATTTCATGCCTGCAGTCACTATCTGCAGTGATTTTGGAGCCCAAGAAAATAAATTCTGACACTGTTTTCATTGTTTCCCCATCTATTTGCCATGAAGTGATTGGACAGGATGCTGTGATCTTTGCTTTTTGAATGTTGAGTTTTAAACCAGCCTTTTCACTCTCCTCTTTCACCTTCATCAAGATGTTCTTTAGTTCTTCTTTGCTTTCTACCATAAGGATAGTGTCATCTACATATTTATTGATATTTTATTGATATTTCTCCCAGCAACCTTGATTCCAGCTTGTGCTTCATCCAGCCTGGCATTTCTCATGATGTTCTCTGCACATAAGTTAAATAAGCAGGGTAACAATACACAGTCTTGATGTATTCCTTACCCAGTTTGGAACCAGTTCATTGTCATGTCCAATTCCAACTGTTGCTTCTTGACCTGTATACAGATAAGGTGGTCTGTTATTCCCGTCTCTTTCAGAATTTTCCAGTTTGTGGTGATCTACACAGTTGAATGCTTTAGTGTAGTCAATGAAGTAGTAGTAGATGTTTTTCTGGAATTCTCTTGCCTTTTTGATGATCCAATGGATGTTGGAAATTTGATCTACGGTTTCTCTGCCTTTTCTAAATCCAGCTTGAATATCTTGAGGTTCTCAGTTCGAGTACTATTGAGGCCTAGCTTGGAGACTTTTTTTAGCATTACTTTGCTTTCATGTGAAATGAGTGCAATCGTGCAGTATTTTGAACATTCTTTGGCATAGACCTTCTTTGGGATTGGAATGAAAACTGACCTTTTCCAGTCCTGTAGCCACTGCTGAGTTTTCAAATTTGCTGGCATAATAAATGCAGCACTTTCACAGAATCATCTTTTAGGATTTGAAATAACTAAGCTGTAATTCCATCACTTCCACTAGCTTTGTTCATAGTGATGCTTCCTGAGGCTGACTTGACTTCATACACCTAGATGTCTGGCTCAATCTATCTACCTACAATTTATCTAGATCTACGTATGCATGTTAAGTTGCTTCAGTGTGTCCGACTCTTTGTGATGTTATGGATGTACCTTACCAGGCTTCTTAGTCCATGGGATTCTCCAGGCAAGAATACTGGAGTGGGTTGCCACTCCGTAATGTCTCCTGCATTGGCAAGAGGGTTCTTTACCACTAATGCCACTTGGGAAGCTCCATTTATATTTATATCTCTCTATTATTTATATGTATCTATATCTCTATTATTTTTATCTTTCTACTTATCTATCTCTGTCTTTTGTTTCTATCTATCTATATCTCTATTATTTCTATCTATCCATCTATCATGTCTATCTATCATTTATATTGCTCTGTCTGTTGTTTATATAGCTATCATTTATATCTAAATCTATCTATCTATCCCTATATCTTTGTCTACTGATTGATCTATCTTCCTATCTATTGTCTATTTATTATACATTTTGAGTGGTCAGCTGCTGGGAATTACATAGACATATTTAAAATGCAGCTCAATGCCAGTGCTTTGCAAAAATCTTGTCTGCACCTGGAGAAATGAGTTTGTCGTGCACTGAAAGCATAACCACAGTACTACCCACCAAGGCCTCTGTGTACTGTGGGAAAAGTTGACTAAAGTACTTCTTGCCCCTTGCCATTACTTATTCTGAAAACAGATTCAGGGCTGATCAGGATGAGTGTGACCAGAACCACATCCCTTATCTGTTACCATATGCTCTGGCAACTTGCCACGAGGCTCTAAATAGTGTCCCTTCATGTTGCAGATGAGAATGGAGGAATTGACCATTATCAGAGGGTACTCAGATGGTGAGTGGCTCAGGTAGGGTCTGAACATAGGCTGTTTCAACCCCAAACCTTGAAAAACCACAAAGACCATTTGTAGCATTTTTTTTTTTTTCTCTGAAGGGGGCTGGTTGGGAAGATGGATGCTTGACCATGTGCGTTGGAGAGAATGGTCAGCATGGAGGAGCTGGACAAAAGGCTCAGGAGGGGTGGGACAAGCTGAAATACACCAGGATATCTGTGTCCATCTGTCTGTCACTGCTTCTACCCTGAGGGCCTACAGAGTGTAATAGTGCTGCTCCATTGTATCTTTCCAAACTTTGTCAAATTCCAATTTCACCACCTCTACCCAGAACCTGCTGGTTCAGTGGTAAAGAATTTTCCTGTCAATGGAGAAGACTCGGGTTTGATCCCTAAGTTGGGAAGATCCCTTGAGGAAGGAAATGGCAACCCCCTTCAGTATTTTTGCCTGGGAAATTCCATGAACAGAGGAGCCTGGCAGGCTACAGTCCATGGAGTCACAAAGAGTAGGACAGGACAGAGACCAAAAAACAACCTAGAGCCCTAGTATGAAAGGGCATGTTGGGAAACAAGATTGTAGCTTCATTAAGTCGTTACATGGAAGCTTGCCCAGATTTTTTTTGCCCTCCACTTTAGAGGAGGCCTGTGCAGAGCAACTTGGCAAGAGCTACCAAAATCACAAATCTATCAAAAGTACAAAATCATCAGAAATCCAAGTTCTGGGGATCTATCCCAAAGCTACTTGGGACAGTACCCCAAATGACTAATTACTGGAGTGTTGTGTACTGTTTGAGGGAGAAACTTTTGTCAGAACTCAGCCACTTCCATCTGTGGGTTGTCTGGGGCAGCTTTTGTGTGGCAATCGTGGAGCTGAGTAGCTCAACAGAAACTGTGTGAACCCCAGAGTTCAAAGTGGCCCCAGTGCAGGTTGACCGCTTGTGATAGGGAGAAGTTTCTTTTTATAGCTGTACTCAAGATCAGAAGGACTTGACTGGTGGCCCAGATGGTACAGAATCTGTTAGATAATTAGAATAGGAAACAGGAGTCCAAAATGGCGGTGGCTAAAAGACAAGGAAGGGAAAATTTCGTGAAAATAGAACATAGGAAGGTTAAAGGAAGGTCCAAGGACCTGAATGAGGACCTCAGGTAGAACAAACGACACTCCTGGCTAGTCCAATTTACATACATAGGGCAGGCCCAGGGGGAGGAAAAAACATATAAAAAGAGGAGCCAAAGGGCTCTCTTTCTCTCTCCCGCATGCTGGGGCGCTCTTCTCTTCACATCTTTGGGTCGACATGCCCTCATGCCTCAAGGATGGATTTTCCTGCTATTTTCTAAATAAAATAGAGCTGTAACACTGATTCGTCTAAGAGCTATAACACGGTCTGTCCAAGACCTGAGAGCTGTGATGCGCTGAGAGGTGTAATGTCCATCACTCCAAATCTTTGTTGTGATGAGACAGGACTGAAGAGAATATACTCGCCTGACAAATCTGTCTGCAGTGTGGGAGACCCAGGTTCAATCCCTGGGTCGAGAAAATGCCCTGGAGAAGGGCATGGCTATGACCAAACATACATAGGGCAGGCCCAGGGGGAGGAAAAAACATATAAAAAGAGGAGCCAAAGGGCTCTCTTTCTCTCTCCCGCATGCTGGGGCGCTCTTCTCTTCACATCTTTGGGTCGACATGCCCTCATGCCTCAAGGATGGATTTTCCTGCTATTTTCTAAATAAAATAGAGCTGTAACACTGATTCGTCTAAGAGCTATAACACGGTCTGTCCAAGACCTGAGAGCTGTGATGCGCTGAGGGGTGTAATGTCCATCACTCCAAATCTTTGTTGTGATGAGACAGGACTGAAGAGAATATACTCGCCTGACAAATCTGTCTGCAGTGTGGGAGACCCAGGTTCAATCCCTGGGTCGAGAAAATGCCCTGGAGAAGGGCATGGCTATGACCACTTCAGTATTCTTGCCTGAAGAATTCCATGGATAGAGGAGCCTGCTGGGGTAGTTCATGGGTTCGAAAAGAGTTGGGCATGACTGAGTGACTAACACTGAAGATGGGAAGTAAAGGAGCCCTAAACTGAGAGTACTGCCATTTAGCAACTTTTGGTTTACAAAGAAGGGAACAAAGCAACAATTACAAATGACTACTTATTTCAGAGAAGAAAATGGCAATCTGTTCCAGTATTCTTGCCTGGGAAATCGCATGGACAGAGGAGCCTGGCAAGCTACAGACATGGAGTTGCAAAAGAGTCGGACACGACTTAGTGACTATGTACACATATTTATTTCAGAGAAAAGAGACCACTAGATGTTATGGCTTTCTGATAGAATGGAACAAAACCAGCCACGAAGTATTGTTGCAAAACAACAACAATAACAACAACTCTAATGGGATTAAACCTTTTTATCTAACTACTGAGTGAGTGAAGTCGCTCAGTCGTGTCCGACTCTTTGCGACCCCATGGACTGTAGCCTACCAGGCTCCTCCCTCCATGGGATTCTCCAGGAAGAGTACTGGAGTGGGTTGCCATTTCCTTCTCCAGGGGATCTTCCCAACCCAGGGATCGAACCCGGGTCTCCTGCATTCCAGGCAGTCGCTTTAACCTCTGAGCTAGTGCGCAGGAAATACAAGAGACAGAAGAACCTGCCTGATGACACAGCACACAGTAGAATCCCATATGGAGGGAAACTAACTCTTTGGGACACACAATCCACTCTCTTCCATAAGTATATTGTTAGAAATAAAGATGGTGGCAAGGGGATGATGTAATGGAGTAAAAGAGATAAAGGAGCATTTTGACCAATTGTAATTTACGGCTGTTTTCACTTTTTGATTCAAACACAGAGACTCTAGTAAAACATTGCCGAGATAATGAAGAAGTAGGAACTCATGCTGAATATTTCACAATATTATGGGATTATCATTAATTTTGAGTTGTGATGGTTGTATCATGGTTATGTTTAAAAGAAGAGCTCTACCAACAAGGTCCTACTGTACCGCACAGGGAACTCTGCTCAATGTTATGTGGCAGCCTTGATGGGAGGGGAGTTTGGGGGAAAATGGATACATGTACATGTATGGCTGAATCCCTTCACTGTTCACCTGAAACTATCACAACATTGTTAACTGGCTATACCCCAATACAAAATAAAAAGTATAAAGTTAAAACAAATAAACAAAAAATGAACTTATTTACAAAACAGAAACAAACTCACAGAAAACAAAATTATGGTTATAAAGGGGGAAATATGGGGGAAGGGATAGTTAAGGAGTTTGGATGGACATGTACACACTGCTATATTTAAATTGGATGATAATCAAGGTCCTACTGTACAGCACAGGGGACTCTGTTCATGTTATGTGGCAGCCTGGATGGAAGAGGAGTTTGGGGGAGAATAGGTACATGTATATGTACGGCTGAGTCCCTTTGCTGTCCACTTGAAACTATTACAACATTGTTAATCAACTATACTCCAATATAAAATAAAACGTTAAAAAATTTTTTTTCCATTTTACAGACATGTGCTGAATTTTTAAGCATCGAGAGACAAAATGTCTGGGATTTTCTTCAAAATTATTTGATGTGATTGGGAGGAAGTGGGTGAGTGTGTCAGTGAAGCAAGATGAGTGGATGATTATTGAAGCTGGCTAATAAATGCATGGAGTTTTTTTTTTTTGTTGTTGTTGTCTTTTTCTTGTTTTGTTTTTACTATTCTCTCTACTTTCATATATGTATTAGTTTTCTATGAATGTTGTAAGAAGTAACCACAAGTGCAGTGATTTAAAACAACTTAAATTTATTCTCTTACAATCCAGTAGACTCAGAAGTTCAACAGGGGCCTCCGTGGGCTAAGACCATGGTGCCTGAAGGGCAGACCCGCATGCTTCCTGGGAGACTGCAGGAGAGGGTCTCTTTTCTTGCCTTTCTATCTTCTAGAAACTTCTCATCTTCTCAGGCTCAGGCCTTTCTTCCTTCATCTTCAAATCCTCAAAGGTAGGTTGAGGCCTACTCATGCTGTCGTCACTCTGGTTCTCACCAGCCAGGGAATCTTCTCTGCTCTGAAGGATCCTGGTGATTACCTAGGGCTTTCTGAGTGGCTCAGATGGTAAAGGCTTTGCCTGCAATGCAGGAGACTGGGGGTCGATCCCTGGGTTGGGAAGATCCCTGGTGAAGAGAGTGGCTACTCACTCCAGTATTCTTGCCTAGAGAATTCCATGGACAGAGGAGCCTGGCAGGCTACAATCCATGGGGTCGCAAAGGGTCAAACATAACTGAGCGACTAGCACCTTGGGCCCACCAGGTTTATCCAAGATGATTTCCCATCTCAAAGCCAGCTGATTAGCAATCTTAATTCCATCTGCAACCTTAATTTCCCATTTTCGTGTAACCTAATGTATTCACAGATTCCAGGAGTTAAGGAATAGACATCTTGGGGGAGGCATGATTCTGCCTACCACAGTATATGTTAGACATTTTCCAAAATAAACACACACACACACACAAAACAGAGAAAAATTACCCTCAATGTATTCCTTAGACTGTGTTTACAGTCAACAGCATTACCAGGTAGGTCTGGGAAAAAAAAACAAAAACAAAACAAACTTTTAGTTGAGCATGGTCCATGTATGTGAGGACTCTATTTTTGCCCAATATATTAGACCAAAGAGGGAAAATGTGGGTATTGCAATCTCATCACTATGTTTATTGCATCTAAAGCATTAAACAGAAAGACGAACTATTACAAGGTGATACCACAGGTAAAACTTGTTTGTCCTAATTAATTTTTTAATTTTCAAAGCTAAACTGTAACATGGTGAGTTATATTAAAAGAAGCCAGTTGGTAAAACAAAACCCTCCATCAATTAAAGATAGCACTTTATCATCACAGAACACTTTCATGCATAATCTCACTTGACTTCACAACAGCCTTTGAGTTGGGCAGAACAATAGCTTTTTTTCCCCTTTTAGCTGAAGAACTTAATTGAGACGCAGCAGACCCTGACTTGCTTTAATGTTTTCTAGTTGATTGGCAGGATGGAGAATAAAATTTAACTTTTAAAAGAAAATCCCACTGCACTAAACTGCTTTTGCAGCCACCAGAGAAAAGCTAAGTTGTGCCCAGATTATAGACATACCTGGTGTTACTGCACTTCATTTGATTTTGCTTTGTGGACATCTGTATATTTTTAATTGAGGATTTATGGCAACCCTGTGTTGTCAGCTGGGTAGCATTTTTTTAGCAATAAAATATTTTAAAATTATGTATGTACTTTTTAAGACATTGCTATTTCACACTCAACAGACTACAGTATAGGGTAAATACAACTTTTATATGTGCTGGGAAACCAAAAATTTGTGTGACTCACTTTATTATGTTTGCTCTTTTGCAGTGGTGTGGAAGGAAACTGCCTCATATCTCTGAGGTTTGCCTGCACTCTAATTAAGACAAAGACAAGTGTAAATCCACTCTGTTTCCTGAAACACTTGATTCTTGGGATATAAATGTAAAGGTATCTCGTTATGGTGGTCACTTGCTTTGAGATTTCTTTCCTGAAGCCCTTCTTGCTAAGTTCCTAGATCAACCTATGAACTCTGGTTGTGAATTCTCAGGGAACCTTTGCATTTCCCTATGAAGATAGACACAATGTCACCAAATCTCATTTAAGTTTCCTCTTCCTGGTACAACATAAGATAGTGGCTCCTCCGCTACTAGGCTGAGGTTATGTGACCAGTTCCAACAAATAGGCTGTAAGCAGAAATGTCAGGTGTGACTTCCGGGTTGAAGCATTAAAGAACAAGTGTGGGTTCCTCAGGCCTTTCTCCACTGTTGATAGTGAGTTTCAAGGCAACTTGTTGTAATGGTATTGTGAAGAACCTAAGCCACCCCATTTTGTTAAAAAAGATTCCATTTTAGAGTTCTGAGGAAAGAGTCTTTGGAAATCCCCTGACCTCACCCCACCACCTGCAAGCCAATCAGATCCCAAATCGGGATCTCCTGACTTTACGTTCAGGACTTATGACCTGCCCAGGAAATACAAATTAAGCCTGGGAAATGGGAACCAATCAAAACCCAACACCTAACCCTTCCACAGAAGGTAACATTTTTTGCATGAGAATACCGTATATAAGCAATGTAACCCAGAGTTCAGAGCTCCATCCTGTAGCCGCTGTGTTGGTGCTGGTGGGAGCCCCAGCTGGAGCTTGGTAATAAAAACTTTCTTGCTTTTGCATCGGATATTGGCTCCCTGGTGGTCATTGGGAGATTTCGCGACTTGGGCATAACAATTGCTCCTGTTTGGAGATGGCTTATGTCTCAGGGAACCACAGAAGTCCCATCTGATAACAGGAGACACCGATTCAAGGAAGGAGACACCAACTTAAGGAAACTGTGAAATTGTGTGTTTCTTCCATAATTTCTTAGAGTATCATGGTAAGCAAGGGTGTATATTCAGATGAATATTTTTTTTTCTCTATAGTCTGACACCAATATATCTTACATTCTTATCAGAGATTCTTACTGCCATTAAAGGAAAAAAAATGGCTTAGCAAAAGGTAAAAGGTGTAGAGACTAAGCAATATATGTACCTTTGGAGAATTATAAAGATGGGACAAAAATAATATAACTGGATTAGGAAGATAAGATGTAAGTTAGAGACTGATGTTAGCAGTGTCCTTGACACTTGTACTTAGAGGAAGCCTTGGTTTCAGTTCGAATGATGGTGTGCAGGCTCATTTTACAGAGGATGGCACAGCAAGCCTTCTGTGCCCAACAGGGGCAGAGAGCTCGAGAACTAGCAGCTGACCCATAACTCTTTGTGTTCTCGAGGGAATTTTTTTTTTTAAGCTATAATATACAATCCTTAGTTAAGACCTTTAAGAAAAAAGTAAGTGATAAGGAAATTTTTCTCCCAGTATTTATGCAATATACAAATAATAAATGTGTTATAGGACATAGGTTTGTCAAAGAGTAATCATATCTACCTGTGGATATGACACAATTTAACACCCAGTGTTTGTAGACTGTCAATGATTTACAGAGCCTGTTCTCCTAGGGCACGTCTCAGGATGGATCTGGGAGGTGGGCAGAGGGATTTGATCCCCATTTCCTGGGAAGACAGATGAGAGTATTACACCTATCCCATGTCACATGGTGCTCCAATTTCCTCTCCTGTTTTCCATTTACAGATAATGCTTTTCTGGATTGTTCTACTGATCAAGCTTGAGAACGTTCACCTAATAATTTTGGAAGTCTTGCCAGTTTCCTTGTGATTCATTTGGGGCCAACTCCTTTGACCAACAATTCAAGACAGAAGGTGACTAAGAGACTGTGTCCACACTTGTCCACAGAAGTTATTTCGGAGGTCATGACCTCGATCTCACATTCCATGAGTGAGAAGTAAGCCTTTATTGTGTTCAGTCCTCGACATTTCAGGGTTTATTTGGCTGTTTCATCAAACATCTTATCCTGATTAATAAAGTTAATTTTCAGCCCTTCTAAGTATATGATTGGGCTTCCCTGGTGGCTCAGAGGTTAAAGCGTCTGCCTGCAATGCGGGAGACCTGGGTTCAATCCCTGGGTCGGGAAGATCCCCTGGAGAAGGAAATGGCAACCCACTCCAGTATTCTTGCCTGGAGAATCCCATGGACAGAGGAGCTTGGTGGGCTACAGTCCATGGGGTCGAAAAGAGTCGGACACGACTGAGCGACTTCACTTCACTTCACTTCAAGTATATGATCAAGAGCTGTGTGCTGAAGAATCCATAGAGATTAATAGCTCTGAAGTTGGGATGCTGAACCACACAGAAGATGAGCAATGTCATTCCTATGTTTAAATTTATATGAATTTTCCTATAGACACATTTGAAAAATTAATTATTTTTAAACAAAATGATACGTGTACATGCTGTAAAAGGCCACTGGTGCTATAGGGCCTTTAAGTAATGAAGAAAGCAGTCCTTTACCCCACCTCCCCTGCCAGATTGATCCCCTTTGCTATCTCTTCTGGTATTTGTGTCTCTACTTTTAAATAATACACTTAAACTGCTATGTTTATAATAGTAATAATAATGCTATGCTTATAATAATATGTTTACATTGCTTCAGGCATTTTCTATTGACTTCCTGCAGAAAAATGATTCAGCCACTTCACCCATCCTGCCACCAACTAGCCACCCTTCTCGTTATATAACAATTTGGGTTGAAACTTTATTTGCTATTTATTATTTATGACCACTGGGAAAGACCCTGATGCAGGGAAAGATTGAAAGTGAAGGAAAGTTACACGGCTCAAAATAGCCTGGAGTTAAAACTCCCCTCTGGGTCCTCCCCACCATTCTATTCAAAACAAAGAACTCTCTCATCCGAAGTAAAAAATGGACTTTAAGGTTAATTAAGCCCAGCTCTCAGCCGTCCCAGCCTCTGGCCAATCTCCAGAATTCCTTGTCCAGCTGTTTAAGAGATAACTAACCCAAACAAACTTGGAGAACAGGCCCCCTTAAGACAGTAGGTTTCCATATATATACCTATATATACTTATTCTTTTCTTGGGTTAGTGCAGCAGCTCACTAATCTGACTGCTGCCCTTACTTGCCTCCTTAAAGGTGATCTGTTCCTGTAAAGTGCCGGTCTCCTTCTTTTTCTGAACCTCACCTTCTCTAACTCCCTTACCCTACAGAAGGCAAAAGAAGAGGGCCGCAGAGAGTGAGATGGTTAGACAGCAAAACCAACTCAGTAGACATGAGTGTTAGCAAATTCTAGGAGATAGTGAAGGACAGGGGAGCCTGGCATGCTGCAGTCCAAGGGGTTACAGAGAGTTGGACACGACTGAGCACCTGAACAACAAATTTATGACCATGTAAATATCATTAACTGCCACTCCAGTGTTCTTGCCTGGAGAATCCCAGGGACGGGGAAGCCTGATGGGCTGCCGTCTATGGGGTTGCACAGAGTCGGACACGACTGAAGTGACTTAGCAGCAGTAGCAGCTAGGAAAAGTATTGTGTAGTGCTTACATTTTTGTACATGAAAGTTCCTCCTACCCTGCTGGAATTTATTTATTTTTTATTTGCATAGTTTACATATTTGTTGTTGTTATTCAGTTGCTCAGTCAAGTCCAGCTCTTTGAGACCCCATGGACTGTAGCATGCCCAGTTTCCCTGTCCTTCACCATCTCCCAGAGTTTGCTCAGATTCATGTCCACTGAGTCGTTGATGCTATCCACCATCTCAACCTCTGTTACCCCCTTCTCCTCCTGCCCTCAATCTTTCCCAGCATAAGGGTCTTTTCCAATGAGTCAGCTCTCTGCACCAAGTGGTCACTTTCCTGATGTAATTCTTCCCAGAGCCCTCTCTCGGAGTTCTTGACCCTGTTGGACCTGGAAGGGAGGCTGCATAGCTCACAGGCTGGATCCCATTTCCTGGAACCAAAGCCTTCTTTCTCCGTGTTTGCTCTCTTTTATGGGTGGAGCACACCCTTCTTTGCTTCCGAAGAAACTGTGCATGAAAGATGAAATTTTTAGTATCCTGCTTACGTGATGTTGTTGCATTGATATCTTGCCTAGTTTGCCCACATTGCTGTTGCTAGTTTGGTTGGATTTTGAAATGGAATTGAAAATACATAATTTCCTGCCCAACTCATCTCTGGAAGTATACCCTGGAAATGCTGATAGTGATTACCTTGCAGAAGAACACTGGGGTTAGGGATCAAGGGAGTCTTCCTTTTCAATGATGTAAGCTTTCATTCTATTTGATTTTTAAAAACCATTTGTAGTCTACAAACAATAAATGCTGGAGACGATGTGGAGAAAAGGGAACCCTCTTACACTGTTGGTGGGAATGCAAACTAGTACAACCACTGTGTAGAACAGTGTGGACATTACTTAAAAAACTGGAAATAGAACTGCCATATCACCCAGCAATCCCAGTCCTTGGCATACACACCAAGGAAACCAGAATTGAAAGAGACACATGTGCCCAAGTGTTCACTGCGGCACTGTTTACAATAGCTAGGACATGAAAGCAACCTAGATGTCCCTTGGCAGACGAATGGATAAAGAAGTTGTGGTACATATACACAATGGAATATTACTCAGCTATAAAAAATAACACATTTGAGTCAGTTCTAATGAAGTTGATGAAACTGGAGCCTATTATTCAGAGTGAAGTAAGTCAGAAACAGAAACACCAATACTGTATAATAACACATATATATGGAATTTAGAAAGATGGTAACAATGACCCTGATGCAAGACAGCAAAAGAGACACAGATGTAAAGAATAGACTTTTGAATTCTGTGGGAGAAGGCAAGAGTGGGATGATTTGAGAGAACAGCATTGAAACATGTACATTACCATCTGTAAAACAGAGGACCAATGC
>SJXQ01001141.1:35187-77011 GCA_006408695.1 Aepyceros melampus
TTCGATGCATGAAGCAGGGCACTCAAAGCCAGTGTTCTGGGACAACCCAGAGGGATGGGGTGGGAGGGAAGTGGGAGGGGGGTTCAGGATGGGGGGATACATGTGCCCCCATGACTGACTCATGTCGATGTATGGCAAAAGCTACCACAATATTATAATATTATAATTATCCTTCAACTAAAATAAATAAATTGATTAGAAAAAAACCGCTTGTAGACACCTATATGAAACAAACAAAAAATCATTAGAAAACAAAATATAGCAAACATGGAGAATTTATGCCCCAATTTGCCATGCATTACATCATATTTAATATGATCGGTGCCCAATGAGACATGCATTCAGTAAAATACAATAATTTTACAGGGGTTTTCTGTAGCTGATGTTATTGGAGAGGCCCAGATAGAAGGACCATAATTGCAATATGTAGTGGAATCTCATAATCTTGTACCTGAGAGCTTTAAAAAAGTTAGTGAAGTTTTGGAAATTTTAGGGGTGGAGTATACGTTGAAACCAAAATTTGGCTGCCAAAAGTTAGAAGGAATTGTTTTATGTCTTTCCGGGTATTGAAATTCTTGCTGCTGCTGCTGCTAAGTCACTTCAGTCGTGTCCGACTCTGTGTGACCCCACAGATGGCAGCCCCCCAGGCTCCCTTGTCCCTGGGATTCTTATTTCTCACCATTTCCATTCTCAACACTGCCACCCCAAACTATTTCCACATTAAACACTTCACTTGTAAACTTATTTTGCTTGGGTTTTCACACTTCAATTAAATAGCAACTATGCAGAAAGAAAGACCTTTCAGTGAACGTTTCAAAGCAAGAAAGATAACATCGGCTGAAGCTTCACTGCTGCAACCAGATTATATGAGACAAACCTCAGAGTTAAAAGAATATGAGGTTGGAAATGGTTAAATCCTATTATTTTTTGTGATAGGTTTTTTGTTTATAAAAAGCTATCAACCTTGTTCTTAGGCATGAGAGCACTTTTAAATACACAGATATTCTTTATCAATTCTTCCTGTTTTTCCTAATCATTGTGGGAAAAATGACCAATGAAGAGTCTCTCATTACATATACACACACAAAAAAGGAGCTGAGAAAAGGTAAATCTCATGATAACCTTTTAATCTCGACAGCAGCTCTCAGCCCAGGCTGAACACTGTAATCACCCAGGAACCTTAAAAAATATTGACGCTTGGATCTCTCTGGAGGGACTCTGAGTTAATTGCTTTGCTTATCCTGGGCCTGGGGAGTTTTGAAAGCTCTCCTGGTGATGCTAATATGTTGCCAGACCTGCCAGCGGAGCCAGCGAGGTGATGCCGCCCTCTAGAGGCAGAAAGTGAAAGCAGTCCTTGTTCCTTTCTGATGGCTAATTGATTTAGCTTTTCAGATATCTTATTATTTATTCACTAAGAGGAGCTAAAAATCCTCTTGATTAAAGTGAAAGAGGAGAGTGAAAAAGTTGGCTTAAAGCTCAACATTCAGAAAACGAAGATCATGGCATCCGGTCCTATCACTTCATGGCAAATAGATGGGGAAACAGTAGGAACAGTGTCAGACTTTATTTTTGGGGGCTCCAAAATCACTGCAGATGGTGACTGCAGCCATGAAATTAAAAGATGCTTACTTCTTGGAAGAAAAGTTATGACCAACCTAGGTAGTATATTCAAAAGCAGAGACATTGCTGACTAAGGTCTGTCTAGTCAAGGCTATGGTTTTTCCTGTGGTCATGTATGGATGTGAGAGTTGGACTGTGAAGAAGACTGAACACCGAAGAATTGATGCTTTTGAAGTGTGGTATTGGAGAAGACTCTTGAGAGTCCCTTGGACTGCAAGGAGATCCAACCAGTCCATTCTGAAGGAGATCGGTCCTGGGATATCTTTGGAAGGAATGATGCTAAAGCTGAAACTCCAGTACTCTGGCCACCTCATGCGAAGAGTTGACTCATTGGAAAAGACCTTGATGCTGGGAAAGATTGGGGGCAGGAGAAGAAGGGGATGACCGAGGATGAGATGGCTGGAGGGCATCACGGACTCGATGAACATGAGTCTGAGTGAACTCCGAGTGTAGGTGATGGACAGGGAGGCCTGGCGTGCTGCGATTCATTGGGTTGAAACAGTTGGACACGACTGAGCAACTGAACTGCACAGCTTTTTCAGGCTTCTTAGATGGCACTAAGTAGTAAAGAGCCTCTCTGCCTCTCTGCCAATGCAGGAAACCTTAGAAATGTGGGTTTGATCCCTGGATTGGGACGATCCCCTGGAGGAGGACAAAGCAAGGAAATCCCACAGACAGAGAAGCCTAGTGGGCTGGTCTATAGGATCGGGAAGAGTAGGACAACAACTGAAGCAACTTAGCTTGCACACATGCACAGCTTTTTCATTAACTTTGAAAATTAAATAGTGTTTTGGGGTTTTATTTCTACTTCCAGAAGTAATACATGCTATATGCTTTCCGGACGTCAAGATTGTTGAGTTTTGGGCGTGAGTTTTGTTTATCTACTTTTTCACATTAAAAAAGTCACATCTGACTTTTTGCGACCCAATATACTGCAGCCTACCAGGCTCCTCTGTCCATGGGATTTTCCAAGCAAGAATACTAGAGTGGGTCGTCATTTCCTCTTCCAGGGGATCTTCCTGACCCAGGGATCACACCTGCATCTACTGTGTCTCCTGCATTGCAGCCAGAATCTTTACCCACTGGACCGTTGGGTAACAAGAAACAAGAAAAAAAAAAAGCAACAATTAAAAAGCTTAATTACATACATATATACAAGAGTCCAATAAAAATATGAGACTCAAAGAAGTTATAAAAGCAGGAAGTTTTCATATCTTTTAGACAAAGAAAATTTGTGAAGAATTTAGACAAAGACATTTGTGAAGAATTGATAAGACAAAGGGGTTTAGACTTGGGGTAGTAAATTGGTGAAAAAATAACAAGGTTTGTTTCCACAGCCTTATCGGTTCTAAATTTCCAGGCTCTGATGATGAAGAAGATGTCTTCTATCTTCCTGGTACAGGGAGGGCTCCTTTCACCTGGGGGATTTATCTTCTACTTCCAGGAAGACAGAGTGTTCTTGGAACAGTTGTTTCTCAAATCCCTTTAATTCAAAATAATCAATCATATTTGGGGCTGCATATTCTTCCTGAGTTTACTAATCTCCATAAAATCCTCTCCCACGCTTCCGTTTAATTAAACGAGAGGGTTCTTAATCTCGCTTGTGTTCAGCTAATGCTTTAAGAGCAGGATGTGCACATTCCACAGCTGCAAGGTAATTGACAGGGCTTCCCTGGTGTTTCAGATGATAAAGACTCTGCCTGGAATGTAGGAGATTCTCTGGAAGAGGGTATGGCAACCTACTCCAGTAATCTTGCCTGGAGAATTCCATGGACAGAGGAGCCTGGCAGGCTACAGTCCATAGGGTCACAAAGAGTCAGACATGACTGAACAACTTACACTTTCCACATTCAAGGTAATTGACAAATATTTTATGTTCTGTAGTTCATTTTACTTTAAACTCCTAAATTTCCTACATTCACTAAGTGATTTCTGAGAACTTAACTATCAGCTGTGCTCTGGCTCTGGAGCTGTCAGTCAGTCATACAGCTGGCTATGGTGTGCTGGTTAATGCTTAGGGGTGGGCAGGACCTCATTTGTGTATATCCCATTTCTGTGATGTAAATACTGACATCAAGGTGATTCAGTTCAGTTCAGTCTCTCAGTAGTGTCCGACTCTCTGCGACCCCATGAACTGCAGCACGCCAGGCCTCCCTGTCCATCACTGACATCTGGAGTTCACTCAAATTGACGTCCTTTGAGTCGGTGATGCTATCCAGCCATCTCATCCTCTGTCGTCCCCTTCTCCTCCTGCCCCCAATCCCTCCCAGCATCAGAGTCTTTTCCAATGAGTCAACTCTTTGCATGAGGTGGCCAAAGTACTGGAGTTTCAGCTTTAGCATCATTCCTTCCAAAGAACACCCAGGGCTGATCTCCTTTAGAATGAACTGGTTGGATCTCCTTGCAGGCCAAGGGACTCTCAAGAGTCTTCTCCAATACCACAGTTCAAAAGCATCAATTCTTCGGCGCTCAGCCTTCTTCACAGTCCAACTCTCACATCCATACATGACCACAGGAAAAACCATAGCCTTGACTAGACAACCTTTGTTGGCAAAGTAATGTCTCTGCTTTTCAATATGCTATCTAGGTTGGCTATAACTTTCCTTCCAAGGAGCAAGCATCTTTTAATTTCATGGCTGCAGTCACCATCTGCAGTGATTTTGGAGCACAAAAAAATAAAGTCTGACATTGTTTCCACTGTTTCCCCATCTATTTCCCATGAACTGATGGGACCAGATGCCATGATCTTCATTTTCTGAATGTTGAGCTTTAAGCCAACTTTTTCACTCTCAACGTCCATCGAGTCAGTGATGCCATCCAGCCATCTCATCCTCTGTCGTCCCCTTCTCCTCCTGCCCCCAATCCCTCCCAGCATCAGAGTCTTTTCCAATGAGTCAACTCTTTGCATGAGGTGGCCAAAGTACTGGAGTTTCAGCTTTAGCATCATTCCTTCCAAAGAACACCCAGGGCTGATCTCCTTTAGAATGAACTGGTTGGATCTCCTTGCAGGCCAAGGGACTCTCAAGAGTCTTCTCCAATACCACAGTTCAAAAGCATCAATTCTTCGGCGCTCAGCCTTCTTCACAGTCCAACTCTCACATCCATACATGACCACAGGAAAAACCATAGCCTTGACTAGACAGACCTTTGTTGGCAAAGTAATGTCTCTGCTTTTCAATATGAATACACACTTCCAATAAAGATGCACACAACTGATGCCTGCGGTCCTGAATGCCATCTGCAGCACATCTCTGGGACTCAGGGCCCCCAAAGATAATATCAGGGCTCTTGCGAAAATCATTTTCTGAAGGGTGAACCTTAAACCCACTTCTCTAGATACAAGGCTTTTGATGACTAGCTCCAAGTCCCAGGCAATGGCTGTGAGGCTGAGCAGGATTGGCCCTTGGCGAGTGGTTTTGCTTTACTCTGAAGTCGCCCAAAGGCTTGGTAAGAGCTCTACCATCTTCTCATTTTTGCGTGTGTGTGTGTCATGTAGGTTATGAAACACACCATCTTTATTGTAATTTATTGTGTGTGTGGCGGATTTAATGGACCTGTTTTTCTGATGGTTGTGTTTGATCATCCACCCTAGGATGATCTGATGTGTTCAAAACTATGATGAGTTACTTCTACCTTTGGTCATTTCATAAGCTATTTCCTTATCCTGGAGTTCACCTAAGGAATTCTTCCACTAGGGAGTGTCTGAACTAAAATGGGCTGGCCACGCAGGGTTGACCAAGGCTGTCAGTGATGCTGGGGAGGGTGCCTCTCCTCCACAAATCCTCACCTTCCTCTTGCTTGGACTGTAGAGACTGGTCCATCCTGTTGGGCTGAGCTGGTGGGATCCCAATTATGTCACCTGAAATTACAGTTTCATCAATTGGGTCTCATTAACCAGAGATTGGCTATACCTCTAATGTGTTTAGTTGAGGCTTCCTATTATACTTGGAAGGAAGTGTTTGCTAAGAAAATTAACAGTGTAATCCAAAACTCCAGGGAGAATGTTTAAGTGATTAGTCAAAGGTAAATTACAATAGAGTATAATTACTATTTAAATAAATGCCCTAGGGTCTTTCCCTAGAAACACCTTGGAAGGCAAATACTCTTAGTTATTTTTAAAGTGAAAGTGAAAATGAAAGTTGCATAGTTTTGTCCGACTCTTTGTGACCCTGTGGAATTCTCCAGTCCATGGAATTCTCCAGGCCAGAATATTGGAGTGGGTAGCCTTTCCCTTCTCCAGGTGATCTTCCCAACCAGGGGATCGAACCCAGGTCTCCCACATTGCAGGCAGATTCTTAGTTATTTTATACACTGAGAAATCATAAAAGCAAGTTTTTTATGTTATTCTATAATTGAGAATATTCGGATTGATGTAACTGCACCCAAATTATGCAAATGAGTGTTTTTCAAAGAGTGTTTGCAGAAACACTAATTATAGCTTGTATGGGTTATATTATTTTTTAGCCTTAAAGAAGATGTACAGTCTTTTCATGTGATTCCAGCTTGAGTGTGGATCGCTTGCTGATCAATTCACTTCTGTTTTTCCATTTTCTCAAATATAAAAATAGCATTTGTCTGCCCACACAAAGACTTGGAAGTGAATATTCATGGCAGTTTTTATTTAGAGTAGCCCCAGCTATAACTAACCCAAATATCCACCAACAGAAAAATGGATAAATAAATGTTGATATATTCAAACAATGTAACACTGCTCGACAGTAGGAAAGGAACAAACAGCAGATACATGCAATATGGATAAGTCTCAAAAACAGGTTGCTGAGCAAAGGAAAGCTGGACACAAAAGCATGATATTGTATGATTCTGTTGATATGAACTCTAGAAAAGACTAACCTCAGCTACAGTGACCAAGAATAGAATAGTGGTTGTCTTAGAAGGCAGAGGTTGAGAGTCTGGATATCTTTTAGGGACTACTCACTATTCAGTCTACTACAGTCTGCTTCAGGCTCCCAAAGATTCCTGCCCATCTTACGTGCAAAATATAGTCACCCTGTCTCAGATTCTCAAATGACTACAGCATCAACTCAAATCCCAAATCTTATCTGTCTTACCAGATTAAAAGTCTCAAATTTCATTATCCAGTACTTTGGCCACCTCATGCGAAGAGTTGACTCATTGGAAAAGACTCTGATGCTGGGAGGGATTGGGGGCAGGAGGAAAAGGGGGCGACAGAGGATGAGATGGCTGGATGGCATCACTGACTCGACGGACATGAGTTTGAGTGAACTCCGAGTGTAGGTGATGGACAGGGAGGCCTGGCGTGCTGCAATTCATGAGCTCGCAAAGCGTCGGACACGAGTGAGCGACTGAACTGAACTGAAACCATTGAAATCAAGTATCAGGGAGACTCTGGGTAGGATCCATCCTGGGTCAAAATTTCTCTCCATCTGTGGAAAGCTAAAACTGGAGTCCTGAGTTTCAATAACGGGAAGCGTGAGCCACCAGGCCGGTCACTGGAAGTGGTAGTAAGTAGGCCAATGTGACTGCCATACTCGGTTTCCACGCTGACATGTAACACCTTCTGGGGACACAGCATCATGTTTGGTTGTTGATTTAGAAGTGACGCTACATCCTAGAGGGTGCCTGGTAGGGTACCGGCTCCAAGCTGATGCTTTATTTGTGTCTTTGAAGAAGTTTTTCATCATGCGGTCAGATCAGAAGCTTCAGTATATGGTAGGACTAGTCAGTCTATGGTCTGTGGGACACTATCAAATTTTTTTGCTGTAAATTGAGTGCCTGAGCCCAGGAGTTATTATGTGGGACAAGACTGGTGGATTCGGTATTCTGTAAACCTTCAACTAGTGATGGCTACAAAGCGTCTGCCTCCAATGCGGGAGACCCGGGTTCAATCCCTGGGTCGGGAAGATCCTCTGGAGAAGGAAATGGCAATCCACTCCAGTATTCTTGCCTGGAGAATTCCATGGATGGAGAAGCCTAGTAGGTTACAGTCCATGGGGTCGCAAAGAGTTGGACACGACTGAGCGACTTCACCTTCAGTGGTAAAGAACCTGATTGCCAATGCAGGAGACATGAGAGATGTGGGCTCGATCCCTGGGTCAGGAAGAGCCCCCAGAGGAGGGCATGGAAACCCACTTCAGTACTCTTGCCTGGAGAATCCCATGGACAAAGAGCTTGGCAGGCTCTCTATGGTCCATAGGGTCACAAAGAGCTGGACACGACTGCAGCGACTTAGCACACACAGTCATGCTGCCTGAAGCCCTGTAGAAAGGCAACCTAGTAGGTTACAGTCCATGGGGTCGCAAAGAGTTGGACACGACTGAGCGACTTCACCTTCAGTGGTAAAGAACCTGATTGCCAATGCAGGAGACATGAGAGATGTGGGCTCGATCCCTGGGTCAGGAAGAGCCCCCAGAGGAGGGCATGGAAACCCACTTCAGTACTCTTGCCTGGAGAATCCCATGGACAAAGAGCTTGGCAGGCTCTCTATGGTCCATAGGGTCACAAAGAGCTGGACACGACTGCAGCGACTTAGCACACACAGTCATGCTGCCTGAAGCCCTGTAGAAAGGCAAGGCAAATTCACCCTAGCATATAGGCTAATGCCTGTCAAGTTGAATCATTTCCTCCCAGGATGGCTGGTTGGTCTCTGAATGATGGCACCATATTGAGAATTCAGGGTGAATTCTAGTGCTTGCAGGTTGGGCATTCATCATACAGTAGCTAAATCAGCCTTTGGGAGTTGGAACCCAACTTTGGGGCCCTTGCATAGCTTCCTTCTGGTTCCCATGTGACTCTGTTCATGTATCCATTGTACAAGCACTGGAGTGACCCATGAATGTTGACCTCAGTTGGCAAAGTCATTTTATCTACTTGGTTGCAAGGTGAATACTCTCTGGTGGCTGCTGACACAGAACACAAAGATCTTTGCATTCAATGCCCCTTCCTACAGGACCATCCACAGCCCTCTTTGTCCCTAATCTTCAAACTTCCTTCTTCCATACCACTGACCAGGGAGCCGAGCCGTGACCACTGTCCATGAGTCTATATATGTTCTAACCTCAGGCCACTTCTGCTCCAGATGGGTAACAGATGCTTGAAGCTCTTCCCACTGGGAAGCATTCCATCACCAGGACTTTCAGCCCAGCTTCCACTCCCTGAGCACTCAGCAGCTGCAGTGCATCCATAGTCCATATTCAGGGGGGCCAGGTAGCAAGCTGACTCATCAATGAACCAAAGCTTAGCCTTTAGCCTCCCCTTTAGCAGGTGACAAGGCACAGCCCTAATCCTTGTGGCCGCAGATGTGAACTGCAGGAGAGAGGCAGGTGCAGCAGTGGCCAGTGGCAGATCTCTAGGCCACCTGCAGGTGCAACTCACCTGTGCCTTCTGGCTCGCTGGTGCCTCATCTGCAGGATCCACTTCCATTGTGAAGAATTTCTTGCTGATTGGTTGCCTGAGCTTGTGAGTGTGAGGGTCCGGATAGGAAGTGATGGCCACAGGGTCACATGGTGGTCATGGTCGGGTCATCAGTCTCAATCAGGACCTGGCACAGGACAAACACTTTTCTTTTCAGGAAGTATATATCTCTCTGCTGCAGCTGCATGGTCTTGCTCTAGAATCCTAGGGGTCTAGGTTGTGGTTTGCCTGCTGGGATTTGTGTTAAGCTGTGTATGATGTATGTATTTTGTATGTATGTATGTTTGAACTGTGGTGTTGGAGAAGACTCTTGAGAGTCCCTTGGACTGCAAGGAGATCCAACCAGTCCATTCTGAAGGAGATCAGCCCTGGGATTTCTTTGGAAGGAATGATGCTAAAGCTGAAGCTCCAGTCCTTTGGCCACCTCATGCGAAGAGTTGACTCATTGGAAAAGACCCTGATGCTGGGAGGGATTAGGAGCAGGAGGAGAAGGGGACGACAGAGGATGAGATGGCTGGATGGCACCACTGACTCGATGCATATAAGTCTGAGTGAACTCCGGGAGTTGGTGATGGACAGGGAGGCCTGGTGTGCTGCGATTCATGGGGTCGCAAAGAGTCGGACACGACTGAGTGACTGAACTGAACTGAACTGAACTGATGAATGTATTTTCTCACCACAGATATTCAGGGTCTACCAGGGTGCATGGCCAAGCAGCAGGCTCACTTGAACCACAGCCTGGANTGGTGATGGACAGGGAGGCCTGGCATGCTGCGATTCATGGGGTTGCAAAGAGTCAGACACGACTGAGCAACTGAACTGATTGACTGATACACACACGCACACACACAGAAAAAAAGTTAACAAAAAATCAATTTGAAGTTATATAAGAAAATACTAAACTTGCCTGAAGGATAAAAAATTGTCCTAAGTAAATGTACAGTAAAAATTGTAAGGATATCAGTCTCACAAATGAAGTTATAAGCACAATGAAATTTCAAAACAAATTAAAAAGGATCATCTTGGAATATGGTTATAAAATTCATATGGTAGGATTAGTGGGTAAAGATATTTTGGAATAAAGAACTTTTTAGTACTCTACCTTAAGCAGTATTATAAACTTACAAGGTTCACACATATATATGATATTTAAAAACCCTCTGAAAGATTTGGCATAAGTACAGCTGGAACAAGAAATATATGGATTGGGATACTTATTTCCACAGAACTTGGTGGGGACTTCAGCCTAACATCACCCTGGAAAGTAGAACAAAGAGAAAACATTTAAGATTTGGGGCCAAATTTAGGCTGGGGGAGAGTAGATAAAACCTGAAAGAATATTTAAACCAAAGTAACTGAATTTTAAACATGTCAATGACTAGAATATTTAAGTTTTGCTAGAAAAAAATAGCATTTCTGTATAAAATAGATACTCTGAAATGAAACAGAACATTTTGCTTACCCAAAGACATGAGTAGAAAATTTATTACAAAAAAAAAAAAAAACTTTGCCCACTGTCATTTATATAAGTCCAGTTTATGGCTCTTACATGTATACATGAAATTCTTTATAGAAAGCATACAATGTTCACAAACCATGTAACACATATTGTATGAAAGATAATTCAAGGAATTCAAATTTTAAAAATAAAGAAAATTAGAAATTATAGACTTTCATACTTAGATAGGTGAGGAAATACCTGCTATATTCTCAAAATAGTATCAAAGGGAGATAAATAAGCACTTGGCAAGCTTTTGCAAAACTGTCACAGAGTTTTCATGTTTGGGTAAATGAATTAGAGGAGTGGATAAGGAAGTGTTTCTCTGATGCATGTGCTTATTTATTGAGCTATCAGGGAGAGCTGATCTCAAAGGATTCACTTAATAGTTGAAATTATTGCAGAACAGAAAGCTTACATAATCCATTATGAGGCAGAATTTTTGTTGAACAGCCTAATTCAGAGTCTTTTTTTTTTTTTTTTTAAACAGCTTAATGAACACTTGCATCATGAATCATGGACTGGTTAGGGGTTTACAAGGATTTAAGGATGAGGTAAGCAAATAACTGGCAGAATATATCCTTAAAGTTCTATGAGAGTGTAAACAACTCCAACAGTATTATGTACAGTGTTACTGAGTCCAAAATCACACTACTTGCAGCATGCTACTACTGCTACTGCTAAGTCACTTCAGTCGTGTCCAACTCTGTGCGACCCCATAGACTGCAGCCCACCAGGCTCTCCCATCCCTAGAATTCTCCAGGCAAGAATACTGGAGTGGGCTGCCATTTCCTTCTCCAATGTATGAAAGTGAAAAGTGAAAGTGAAGTCGCTCAGTCGTGTCCGACTCTTGGTGACCCCATGGACTGCAGCCCACCAGGCTCCTCCATCCATGGGATTTCCAGGCAAGAGTACTGGAGTGGGGTGCCATTGCCTTCTCCACTTGCAGCATGACAGGCCAATAAATCCTATTCTTGGGGCAAAGAATAGAGACTCTATTCAAAAAGCTAGCCAACTGAGAAGATGGTGGACTTGTGTCAAAGAACCATTATGCCTGGGTTTGGATGCTAGTTTCTTTTATAGAACAAACAGAGAAAGGTAAAGAAGTAAAGTAAAAAAAAAAAAAAAAAGTGATAAGTTTTTGTAAATATATCCTGATTTCAGTTAGACTCCAGAGGGGATGTGTTGATATCTTCTTTACTACAGTGAATTCCATGGACTGTATAGTCCACTGGGTTGCAAAGTCAGACAGGACTGAGCGACTTTCACTTTCACTTTTCCTACAGCCATCACAGGTGAACCCTGTCAGGATGCTTCCTGTGAGCTTAAACAAAGGTATTTTAACTTCACACTCAGACATGGAAGGCAAGGTTTCTGGAGGTGGGCCATTGTGCATGGCTATGAGAAACATCCCTTTAGTGATTAACTTGTAGCAAAAAAAAAAACAATAGAACACAAAGATTAAAGTAAAAGAAGTAAATTCAATATGGAGTCAGATTTGTTCTTTTCTATTATACATGTGCACCTTGGAGATATTGTGGGTTCTGCTTCAGACTACCTCAGTAAAGTGGATATCACAATAAAGCAAGACACATGAGTTTATTTGATTTCCCAACTGTACATAAAAGTTATATTTATACTATATTATAGTATATTGAGTATGCAATATCATATGTCTTTTAAAAAAACAATGCATATACCTTAACATTGGAACTTACATCACCATTCATAAAACATAGCAAATGCGAATCTGTTATATGACTCAGGGAACTCAAACAGGGGCTCTGCAAAAACCTAGAAGGGTGAGGGTGGGGAGGGAGATAGGAGAGAGGTTGAAGAGGGAGAGTTCATATGTATAGCTATGACTGATTCATGTTGATGTTTGGCAGAAACCAACACAACACTGTAAAGCAATTATCCTTCAGTGAAAAAAAGAAAAGGTAAGTTTAAAATTAAAGCAAAACACATTATTGAGACTTCCCTGGTGGTCCAGTGGCTGAGACTCTGCACTCCCAATGCAGGGGACCCAGGGTGAGGAAATTAGATCCCTAGTCAGGGAGCTATATTCCACATTCCACAACTAAAAGATCCTCCATGCCTCAACTAAAGATTCTGCATGATACAAGGAAGATCTAAGATCCCCTGTGTGCAACTAAGACCAGGCATAAAGAAAGAAAAACATTTCACACATTCTTCAATGATAAAAAATGCTAGCCATCATTTGACAATGCAGGACTGCCACAGACCTTCAATTTATTTTTTAAAAAAGACAAAAAAAATGCAATATCTTTGAAGCACAATTTTTTAAAAAGGAAGTATGAGACATGCCTATATTACAATAAAATATAGAACCATTGGCAAATACCATCCCTGCTCTCTTAGAGAGAACTGCTCTTCTTATTAACCTTTTCTTCCTTCAGATATCATTTTTTCCTCCATAGTGCCCTTTGTCTATAGTTTTGCTATCTGTAATAGAAATTGGTCTGAAAAGATTAAATGAAAAATTCCAGAAATAAACATTTCATAACTTTTAATTTGCCCATGAGATAAACTCTCATGCCATCCTATTCCCTGAAGGTCCAGATATGTCATCGATCTGCCCAGCCCATAGGCACTACCCTCCTGTAGCCAGCACTTGTGTTCCAATAACCCTTATTTTACTTAATAATGAACACAAAGTGCAAGAGTGGTAATGCTGACAACTTGAATATACCAAAGAGAAGACTCAAAATGTCCTCTTTTAATGAAAAAAGGATAAAGAAAAAAAATTGTATATTGAAGTTGCTAAAATGTAGAGTAAGAATGAATAACCGATCAAAAATTGTGAAGAGGGAAGGACTTCTCTGGCAGTCCAGTGGTGAAGACTTTGTCTCCCACTGCAGTGGGTACAGGTTCAGTCTCTGGTCATGAAACTCGCATTTTACATGCCTCACAGCCAGGCAAAACAAAACAAAGCATAAAACAGAAGCAATATTGCAACAAATTCAATAAAGACTTTAGAAATGTTCCATATCAAATAATATTAAAAAATTGTAAAGGAGAAATAAATATGAATAGTTTTGCTGTCACACCTCAGGTTGCAAAAATTATGGCCCCAGTTGCCCCAGTTCATGACGTATACTTAGTCAAGATGAAAAAGTCTTTACATTTTGTACGATAAGCTATTCTGAGGTGGAGAGAGAGACCACATTCATGTAATTTTTATTACAGTGTATTGTTATAATTGCTCTAATTATTCTTTTTGTTCATTTTTCTGTTCCTCATTTATAAATTAAACTTTATCATAGTGATGTAGGTATGGGAAAAAACATAGTAAATACAGAGCTTGTACCACTATGGTTCCAGCTATCCACCAAGGGTCTTGGAACTTATTTTCAGTAGCTAAGGGGAAGGACTTCTGCAATTTAATTTTCCCTGTTATTACCATTACCTTCTCCCACTTTTTTTCCTCATGGACAATCATTCTATTAACTAAACTATATATATGTTGTTGGTAAATTCTTTTATGAAATGTTTATTATTGCTCCATAAGCATGAATGCATTTTATATTCTATTATAGATCTCAGTCTGTTACTTATATTGCTAGGCACTCATGTTGCTTGTGAATATCTAGTCTGCTACATCTAACTGCATGGTCCTCCATCACATTCACTCCCCAGGCTATGGATACTCCCTGACCTTCTATTACCTTGTACAATAATGTTGTGGTGAAAAACTACTTTCATATTCTCTTTAGCAATGTGTGAAAATTACTTTGAAATGTATATCTTGGACGAAAACTACTAGCTCATAAAGTGTCCAACTAATTGACAAATTTCTGCCAAAATGCTGTTTGGAACAATTGCATTTGTACACATGTCTACTCTAGTATTATGTCATCCTTACTTCAGTTGTTTCCAAAATGGCTAGAAGTGGGGTTCTTCACCACTGGGGGAGTCTGGGATCCCAGCTCCCTGCCCATCACTGGTTGGAGGTGTCTCTGACATAATCCCACCTCCATTCAGGAATTGACACCCAAGACTCCCAGACCCAAGGCCAAGGGTGACCTGTTCCAAAGAGAAGGCCAAGTCTCTCCCTGTGTTCCCCTACAAGTCCAAGACTAGGGCAGGAGGCCATTAAGTTGTTATTGGCTATGCCATGCATTTCTATTCAGTTTGGAAAAAAAAAAAAGCTGTTCAGCTTGGAACCTAGGCTGCTTTGGGTCTTTCTTTGAGCAGCAATGCAGCACCTCTGCTCTCTCAATTAAACTTGAAATCACTGAGGAAAAACTAAACAAACAAACAAACGAAAAGAAAAGAAAAAAAAAAAAACCTCAAACCCCAATACCTATAACATGTGCAATGTGTGATGAATTTAGCATTTCTTCATATGCTTAAGGTTTCCTCTTTCCATGCTATATGTCAAATCCTATGGTCACTTTTCTTTTCCATGGGGATGGTCTTGATCCCTGTCTCCTGTACAATGTCACAAACCTCGTCCATAGTTCATCAGGCACTCTATCTATCAGATCTAATCCCTTAAATCTATTTCTCACTTCCACTGTATAATCATAAGGGATTTGATTTAGGTCATACCTGAATGGTCTAGTGGTTTTCCCTACTTTTTTCAATTTCAGTCTGAATTTGGCAATAAGGAGTTCATGATCTGAGCCATAGTCTGCTCCTGATCTTGTTTTTGTTGACTGTATAGAGCTTCTCCATCTTTGGCTGCAAAAAATATAATCCAGCTGATTTCGGTGTTGACCATCTGGTGATGTCCATGTGTAGAGTCTTCTCGTGTTGTTGGAAGAGGTGACCACATTCTGTCATGGTGGAGAGGTCTTACAGAATGTGGTCCACTGGAGAAGGGAATAGCAAGCCACTTCAGTATTCTTGTTTTGAGAACCCCATGAACAGTATGAAAAGGCAAAATGATAGGATACTGAAAGAGGTACTCCCCAGGTCAGTAGGTGCCCAATATGCTACTGGACATCAGTGGAGATATAACTCCAGAAAGAATGATGGGATGGAGCCAAAGCAAAAACAGTACCCAATTGTGGATGTGACTGGTGTTAGAAGCAAGATCCAATGCTGTAAAGAGCAGTATTGCATAGGTACCTGGAATATCAGGTCCATGAATCAAGGCAAATTGGAAGTGGTCAAACAAGAGATGGCAAGGGTGAACGTCGACATTCTAGGAATCAGCGAACTAAAATGGACTGGAACAGGTAAATTTAACTCAGATGACCATTATATCTACTACTGCGGGCAGGAATCCCTTAGAAGAAATGGAGTAGCCATCATGGTCAACAATAGAGTCTGAAATGAAGTACTTGGATGCAATCTCAAATACGACAGCATGATCTCTGTTCGTTTCCAAGGCAAACCATTCAATACCAAGTAATCCAAGTCTATGCCGCAACCAGTAACACTGAAGAAGCTGAAGTTGAACGGTTTTATGAAGACCTACAAGACCTTTTAGAAATAACACCCCCAAAAGATGTCCTTTTCATTATAGGGGACTGGAATGCAAAAGTAGGGAGTCAAGAAACACCTGGAGTAACAGGCAAATTTGGCCTTGGAATGCAGAATGAAGCAGGGCAAAGACTAATAGAGTTTTGCCAAGAAAATGCACTGGTCATAGCAAAGAAAACAGTAGCAAACTGGGAAAAAAAAAAAGTAGGGAACCTAAAGTAATAAAATTGTAGATGTAAAAGGAGAAGTTACAACCAATATCACAGAAATACAAAAGATCATAAGAAACTGCTATGAACAACAGTATGTCAATAAAATGTTTTAGTTTAAGTGAAAAAAAATAGGCTTATAGAAAAGTTACAAATATAGTACAGAGGATTTTCAAATATTCTCTAATTTTAAGATTTTAAATATCATGGAATATTTTGCAAAATTAAAAACCAGTGTTGCATAACTGTTGTCTAGACTTCAACTTTTATTGAAGTATCAACAGATTTCCATTAATATTATTCTCCTGTTTCAGGATTCAGTATAGGATGCAACATTTATTTAGTTACCTTGTCTACTTGGTATCCTCTGGTTGGTGATAGTTTGTCATTCATGCCTTCTTTTTCATGATTTTGAGAAGTATTAATCAGATATTTTGTAGAATTTTTCCTATTTGGGATTTGTCTGATTATTTTCTCATGAGTGGGTGGGTTATTATATATGGGTGTATATAATAACTACAGATTGTCATTAACTTTGTGATATTAACTTTGATCACTTGGATAATGTTACATTGTCAGGTTTTTCCACTGTAAAGTAGCATCTTCCATTTCCTATCACTCTTGTTTATATTCTATTCTATGTAAGGAAAACACTAATCTCATCTTACAGTCAGAGGGGTTGGGGAGGTGAGGAAATTATCAAGATTCACCACCTGGAGGCACAGTGCCTATATATACCTTTGGAATTCTTTTGTAAGAAAAATCAATCTCTTCTTTTCATTCATTTATTTTTTTTTTCATTCCTTTAGTTATTGGCCACATAAATATTTATTTTTATGCTTTATGTGATATAGAAAATTGATTTTTTTGTGGTTTCTGTAGCTCAAACTGAGATTTCACCTTCAGGAACTCTTTCAGGCTGGTTTCTGGCTCCTTTTCACATGCATTATTCTTTTATTTAGTTTTATTACTTCTTTACTTTCTGGTCTTAGTTCAGAACTAATTGTGCATTTTCCCAAATGTTTCTCCTTCCTTTAATTGTAGGATAACATTTCAAAATCAAGATCTCAGGCCTGAGAATACATGTTACTACTAAGAGATGCTAAAGTTCGTCAAAAACTTATTCTATAATTTTTGAGCTAATCATATGACTTTTCAATATTTTATTCTTCTCTTAAGGCAAATTATACTGATAGATTTTCTTTATTGCATTATCTTTGTATTCCTCGTATAAACCAAGCTTAATTATGAAATATAATTTTAATATACTGTTGAATTCTCTTATTTAGTATAATTTCCATTTTCTTCATAGATAATAAACCTGTATTCTACTTTGTTTCATTGACTTTATCTACTTACTGTGGAATAAAAATTATATTAGTCTCACAGATGGGCTGAGCAAATTTTATTCTATTTTCAGGAAGAAGAAATGTAAGAAAATCTGTCTAATACGTAAATATATATCATACACATATGCTATTATCTGTTACTTATAATTTAGTAGCAATCAGTTGTGCCTGAATTCAGAGGGAAGGCAAAATTTTGGTTTAAATAGAAATATGAATTTATTTTATGGTCTATGTTGATAAAATTGGAATACAGTCAACCTTACAGAATATTAAAAGCAATTGTCTGTCAACTGTTTTTCACTAATTTTCTTAAGATGAGCATTTTACATAATTTTGAGTTTATCATTTCTTTTTCAGATTTCAAATGCAAAGTCTACAAATTTTATAATTGCTCACTTTATTTTTCATCTATGTTTGTATTTTGTTTTACTTGCACGGTCTTCCTGTGTTCAGTCTTATGAGAGTTTTTCTTATCTTGCTAAATTTTTCAAAAACCAGAATTTTATTTTGTTAGTTTTGTTACTGTTGTTCTTTACCTTGTTAATTTATCCCTCTCCTTCTTTGTTATTTTCTTTCTCATTTTTTACTCTGTGGGCTCACATTATTGTTTTCCTTAGTTTTTTTGACTTGAGTGTCAGTTTTTCTTTCTTTTTTACATTTTCTTATTATGCTTTTCTAACTAAGTGAATCTTATTCTTCATTCCACAGATAAATCATTACCATTTGTTTCTATACATTTCTTAATTCTTATTTTAATTTATTTTAAAATTTTTTATATTTTTATATATATAATTTATTTATATATATATATATATATAAACACACACATATATATGTAACATGTATTTTCACGAATGAGAGCACTTTGATGCATCTCAAATACTCATGTATATTGGAGAAGGCAATGGCACCCCACTCCAGTACTCTTGCCTGGGAAATCCCATGGATGGAGGAGCCTGGTAGGCTGCAGTCCATGGGGTCACTGAGGGTCGGACACGACTGAGCAACTTACTTTCACTTTTCACTTTCATGCACTGGAGAAGGAAATGGCAACCCACTCCAGTGTTCTTGCCTGGAGAATCCCAGGGATGGGGGAGCCTGGTGGGCTGCCACCTATGGGGTTGCACAGAGTTGGACACGACTGAAGTGACTTAGCATAGCATAGCATATATGTATATATATACATATATTGGCTTCCCTGATAGCTCAGTTGGTAAAGAATCCGCCTGCATTGCAAGAGACTCCAATTCAATTCCTGGGTCAGGAAGATCCCCTGGAAAAGGGATAGTTTACCCCCGCCAGTATTCTTGGGCTTCGTTTATGACTCAGCTGGTAAAAAATCCACCTGCAATGAGGGAGACCTGGGTTCAATACTTGGGTTGGGAAGATCCCCTGGAGAAGGGAAAGTCTACCCACTCCAGTATTCTGGCCTGGGGAATTCCAGGAATGGGGTCTCAAACAGTCAGACACTTTCACTGTATATATACAGACCAAGTTTATTGATAACATTTATATTCAGAACATTAATTTCAATGCTCTCATTCTAAAATATTATATTGGGTTTCCCAGATGATGCTAGTGGTAAAAATACATCTGCCAGTGCGGGAGACTTAACAGACATGTAGTCCTGTCCTGGGTTAGGAAGATCCCTTGGAGGAAGGCATGGCAATTCACTCCAGTATTCTGCTTGGAGAATCCCATGAACAGAGGAACCTGGCAGGCTACAGTCCAAGGGTTGCAAAGAGTCAGACATGACTGAAGCGATGTAGCACACGCAACACACACACACACACACACACACACACACACACACTTATTCTCTATTAGATCACTAAGTTGGTCTATCCTCCACCATATTCTCTATGCATTGTATACAATTCTCTCAAAGTCATCATTTCTAGAGCCTTCACTTTCTATTCTAATGCATTCGAATTACACTTTAGGTATATGCTCAGTTTCACAGGATTTCTTTTATTATACTTTTGGCATAATATTGTGTGTGTGTGTGTGTGTGTGTGTGTGTGTGATTTCTACATAACTTTATTCTTTGGTTTAACATTTTTTTTCCTGCAAATTCTACAAATTTTTCAGAAAGTCCATGAAAAAGAATCTCACTTTTTCTATATCTGACAGTATTTTCTTAATCTTACATTTTGTTTATATTTTGATAAGTGTAAATATATTGTTCATGAAGTGGTTCATTGAGAACCCTGAAACCATGGCTAGATTGACCTTTAGTATTTTTTATGAATGATGAAATATATTTAATCAAGTCCTAGTACAATATACAAAAGTGATTATTTCCAGCTAACTGAAAAATGACTCCCAAAGATGTCCACAAGGGAATCCACAGAACCAATGAATAGGTTATCTTTCATTGTAAAGAGACTTTTCCATATGATTCTAAAAAGTTTTATTTGCTTTTTTCTTTTCCTAGCTTCTTAAGGTAGAAGTTGAAGCTAGTGATTTGAGGGTTTATTCTCCTCTAAATGGCAACCCACTCCAGAGCTCTTGCCTAGAGAATTCTATGAGCAGAGGAGCCTGGTGGCTTACAGTCCACTAGTCACAAAGAGTCGGACAGGACTGAGAGATTATCACTATCACTTTCTTCTGTAAAATAGTTACTTATTTTAAATTTCTCTCTAAATACTTCCTTAGTTGTACACCACAAATTGTGAAATATTGAGTTTTTGCTATTTATCAGTTAAGGAAATAATTTTAAGTAAATCTTAACTAGAATTTAGAAGAAACTAAATTCTGATTTTTTTTTACTTTATTCTTTAATCTTGTATTGTTTATAAATGTGTTATTTAGTTTAAAATAATTTGTATTTCCCCATTTCTTTCTGTTATTGATGTCTAACTGACTGGCATTGTAGTACAAAAATTCACTTAGCATGACTTAAATCTTTTTAGATTAATTCAGAATTATTTTATGACAAAGAATATGAATTTTTTTTAGTAAATATTACCTCTGCACTTGAGACTTCTGCTGTTTTGGAGTAAAGTAGTTTATAAACATCAATTATGTCAAACTGATTAATAAAATTATTCAAATTATTTATATTCTTGATTGTTCTGGCTACTTGTACTTTTTAGTTTTTTCAGTTCTTTTTCTTTTCCTTTTTTATTGAGGTGTAGTTCATTAACAATATTATATTAGTTTCAGATGGACAATATAATGATTCAAAATTTTTATAGATTATACTCCATTTATGGTTATTATTAAATACTGGAGAAATATCAATAACCTCAGATATGCAGATGACACCACCCTTATGGCAGAAAGTGAAGAGGAGCTAAAAAGCCTCTTGATGAAAGTGAAAGAGGAGAGGGAAAAAGTTGGCGTAAAGCTCAACATTCAGAAAACGAAGATCATGGCATCTGGTCCCATCACTTCATGGGAAATAGATGGGGAAAGAGTAGAAACAGTGTCAGACTTTATTTTGGGGGGCTCCAAAATCACTGCAGATGGTGACAGCAGCCATGAAATTAAAAGACTCTTACTCCTTGGAAGAAAAGTTATGACCAACCTAGATAGTATATTCAAAAGCAGAGACATTACTTTGCTGACTAAGGTCCAACTAATCAAGGCTATGGCTTTCCCTGTGGTCATGTATGGATGTGAGAGTTGGACTGTGAAGAAGACTGAGTGCAGAAGAATTGATGCTTTTGAAGTGTGGTGTTGGAGAAGACTCTTGAGAGTCCCTTGGATGGCAAGGAGATCCACCAGTCCATTCTGAAGGAGATCAGCCCTGGGATTTCTTCGGAAGGAATGATGCTAAAGCTGAAACTCCAGTACTTTGGCCACCTCATGTGAAGAGTTGACTCATTGGAAAAGACTCTGATGCTGGGAGGGATTGGGGGCAGGAGGAGAAGGGGACGACCGAGGATGAGATGGCTGCATGGCATCATGGACTCAATGGATGTGAGTCTGAGTGAACTCTGGGAATTGTTGATGGACAGGGAGGCCTGACGTGCTGCGATTCATGGGGTCGCAAAGAGTCGGACACAACTGAGCAACTGAAATGAACTGAACTGAACTGATATTCCTTGTGCTGTACTTTATGTCCTTCTATTTTATTTTATACATAGTATTTTGACCTGTATATTGCTCTTCCCCACTGGTAACCACTAATTTCTTTATATTTTGCATTGTTTCTATTGTTGTCTTCAAATACCCCACTTTTTTCTGCTTATCTAATCTGTTGAACAATCCTATCTATTGTATTTTTATCTCAGAAACATATTTTTCATCTATTACTTGATTTGTGTCTTTTTATATTTCCAGGACTCTACTTAATATGTTCAAATTTTTCTCTATCTTCTTGAACATATAGATTATACTTATAATAACCACTCTAGGTTATTTTCTATCAGTTTTGTAAACTGTTTAATTTATGACTCAGTTTTGATGGATTACACTTTCCCTCCTTATGGATTTTATTTCCCAGTTTGCATGCCCAATAATTTTTTATTCCATGCCAAACTTTGTGAATTGTACCTTGTCAATTGCTGGATATTTTTCCACTTTTATAAATATTTTTGTATACATTGGATGAATTGTTTGATCATTTTTGATCAGACCTTTTAAGCTTTGTTGGGTAGTTAGTGCTAGAGCAGCATTTGGTTTAGGCTAAAATTTCCCCCACTTTTTGATAAGAACTTCTTAGTGGTCCAAGAAGTTCCATAAATTACAAGATTTACCACTCTGACTACAGAAAACAGAAATTATGCCCAACCATATGTGTCTTTGATTATTGTTTCCTTTAATTGTACTGGTCATTTTTTTTTTCCTGGCTTTGCATAATTTCTTCACATAAATAATCTGACCAATACTCTGTCTATTACTTGTAGTAAATTTCTTTAAGATGTTCAGAATTGTCTCTTATGCCATTTTATCATCTCTGGAAATGTGCTTTTTATACTCTGGATACATTGACTTCTCTGAATTCCCAGGCCTGTCTCCTAAACTCTGAGAGACAACTAGCCATTGTCTGGGTTTCTCCTGCGTGCACGACAATCTAGAAATGTTTGTCAGGCAGTAAGCTGGAATAAACATAGGGTTCAACTTTTTTTCCTGCCCTCACCTCTCAAATATCTTGGCCCTTTTGACTGAAGTCTAATATCTTGGAAACTGACTCCCTTTTTTCTTCTTCTTTCATTTTCTGTTATGTCATATGGAAATTTGAATCTCATCCCTTTTGCTCCATCATTTTTTTTTAAATTTGAAATACAGTTGATTTACAGCACTGTGTTAGTTTCATATGTTCAGCAAAGTGATTCTTTTTCTAAACAAAAAATACATGAGCAAAGAAAATAATATGTATATGTCTTCATTGCTGGTCAGTCGTGTCTGACTCTTTGTGACCTCATGGATTGCTGCATACAAATCTTCCCTGTCCTTCACCATATCCAAGAGTTTACTCAAACCCGTGTCAATTGAGTCAATGATGCCATGCAACCTTCTCATCATCTGTCATCTCCTTCCCCTTCTCCTCTTGCCCTCAGTCTTTCCCAGCATTAGTATTTTTTCCAGTGAGTCTGCTTTTCACATCATGTGGCCAAAGTATTGGGACTTCACCTTCAGCATCAGTCCTCCCAATGAATATTCAGGGTTCATTTACCTTAGGATTGATTGGTTTGATCTCTGTGTCCAATAAACTCTCAAGAGTCTTCTCCAGCAGTTTGAAAGCATCAGTTCTTCAGCTCTCAATCTCCTCTACGGTCCCACCTCTCACATCTATACATGACTATTGATAAAACCACAGCTTGACTAGATGAACCTGTGTTGGCAAAGTGATGGCTCTGGTTTTTAATACACTAAGTTCATCATAGCTTTTCTTCCAAGGATCAAGCATCTTTTAATCTCAAGGCTACAGCCACCAACTGCAGTGACTTTGGAGCCCAAGAAAAGAAAGTCTATCACTATTTTCACTGTTTCCTCATCTGTTTGCCATGAAGTGGTGGCACTGGATGCCATGATGTTAGTATCTTGAATGTTGAACTTTAAACCATCTTTTTACTCTCCTCTTTCATCTTCATCAAAAGGCTTTTTAGTTCCACTTTGCTTTCTGCCATTAGGGTGGTGTCTTCTGCATATCTGAGGTTGCTCATATTTCTCCCAGCAATATTGATTCATTGTGTTTCATTCAGCCCAACATTTTGCATGTTGTACTCTTCATATAAGTTAAATAAGCAGGATTAAATTAATTTTTATTTTTTAGTTTGTTTTGCTTTACAATACTGTATTCGTTTTGCTATACATTGACATGAATCAGCCACGAGTGTACATAAACTCTCAATCCCGACTCCCCTCCTCCCCCCTCCTGCCTCACACCATCTCTCTGGATTATCCCCATGCATCAGTCCCAAGCATCCTGCATCCTGCATAGAACCTAGACAGGCAATTCATTTCACTTATAATATCATACATGTTACACTGCCACTCTCCCAAATCATCCCACCCTCTCCCTCTTCCACAGGGTCCAAAAGGCTGTTCTATACATCTGTGTCTCTTTTGCTGTCTCGCATACAGGTTTATCATTACCATCTTCTAAATTCCATATATATTTGTAAGTATACTGTATTGGTGTTTTTCTTTCTGGGTTACTTCACTCTGTATAATCAGCTCCAGCTTCATCCACTTCATTAGAACTGATTCAAATGTATTCTTTTTAATGGCTGAGTAATACTCCATTGTGTATATGTACCACAGCTTTCTTATCCGTTCATCTGCTGATGGACATCTAGGTTGCTTCCATGTCCTGGCTATTATAAATAGTGCTGCGATGACATTGGGGTACATGTGTCTCTTTCAATTCTGGTTTCCTTGGTGTGTATGCCCAGCAGTGGGATTGCTGGGTCATAAGGCAGTTCTATTTCCAGTTTTTTAAGGAATCTCCACACTGTTCTCCATAGTGGTTGTACTAATTTGCATTCCCACCAACTGAGTAAAATCTACAGGGCAACTTCTGAATGCTGGCAGAGGACAGTATACATTTTTGTTGTACTCCTTTCCCAGTTATCAACCAGTCCATTGCCCCATGTCAGGAAATATATGTATAACATATTCATATTCTTTTTCACACTTTTTCTTTTTATGTTATTACAAAATATTGAGCATAGTTCCATGTAAAATATAGTAGAACTTAATTACTTAAGTATTTTATATATAGTAGTGTGCATGTATTAATCACAAACTCTTCTTTCCCCTTTGGTAACCATAAGTTTGCTTCCTATTCATGTGGGTCTATTTCTGTTTTGTCAATAAGTTTATTGTATCTTTTTTTAAAATCCACATATGAGATATTATATATATATTTTCCAAATTTCTAGGAAAAGGAGTATGTCAAGGCTGTATATTGTCACTCTGCTTATTTAACTTACATGCAGAGTACATCATGATAAACACTGGGCTGGAAGAAGCACAAGCTGGGATCAAGGTTGCTGGGAGAAATATCAATAACTTCAGATATGCAGATGACCCCACCCTTAATGCAGAAAGTGAAGAGGAACTCAAAAGCCTCTTGATGAAAGTGAAAGTGGAGAGTGAAAAAGTTGGCTTAAATCTCAACATTCAGAAAACTAAGATCATGGCATTTGGTCCTATTAATTCATGGCAAAGATGGGGAAACAGGGGAAACAGTGGCAGATTTTATTTTGGGGGGCTTTAAAATCACTGCAGATGGTGACTGCAACCATGACATTAAAAGACGATTACTTTTTGGAAGGAAAGTTATGACCAACCTAGACAGCATATTAAAAAGCAGAGACATTACTTTGCCAACAAAGGTCCGTCTAGTCAAGGCTATAGTTTTCCTATAGTCATGTATGGATGTGAGTCATGTGAGTCCTGGTGGCTCAGAGGTTAAAACATCTGCCTGGAATGCGGGAGACACAGGTTTGATCCCTGGGTGGGGAAGATCCCCTGGAGAAGGAAAATGGCAACCCACTCTAGTACTCTTGCCTGGAGAATCCCATGGAGGGAGGAGCCTGGTAGGCTACAGTCCATGGGGTCGCAAAGAGTCGGACAGGACTGACCGACTTCACTTTCACTTTTGTATAGATGTGAGTTGGACTATAAAGATAGCTGAGAGCCAAAGAATTGATGCTTTTCAATTGTGGCATCGGAGAAGACTCTTGAGAGTCCCTTGGACTGCAAGGAGATCCAGCCCGTCCATTCTAAAGGAGATCAGTCCTGGGTGTTCATTGGAACGACTGATGTTGAAGCTGAAACTCCAGTACTTTGGCCACCTGATGTGAAGAACTGACTCATTTGAAAAGACCCTGATGCTGGGAAATATTGAAGGCAAGAGGAGAAGGGGATGAAAGAGGATGAAATGATTGGATGGCATCATCGACACAATGGACATGGGTTTGGGTAGACTCTGGGAGTTGATGATGGACATGACTGTGCAGCTAAACTGAACTGAACTGAGCTGAAATAAAAAGTTCTGACTTCAATGTTGACAGAAAAGCATTTTAATTACTCATGTGTCAAATCCAAGTAACAATTTTGTGGGAGGTCATGAAGGATGTCGTACATATCATGTCACCTACCAACAATAATTATCATGCAAATCAAAGTGATCTCATTACTCTTACCTGACTAACTGAGACAAGGATGAGGATGTTATAGTTGATTAGCTTTTAGTTGTCTTTTATCCATACAATTCAACAATAATAACATAACCTTAAGTTGATTGTGAAGCTTCCTTCCCTTTAACTCATTTGGTCACTAGAGAATGCAGATTCAATTTATTATGGCCAGTTAGGAACCTTCTCACTACATTATTGACAATTAATTGAATTGATGACCACATTGTTTTTTGTTGTCGTTTCCCATATTTAAGGAACAATAAACTTTTCTTGATATTTTTATTTCTTTGGTTTCTTCTTAATCATGTATTTCTTCCATAGATTGTAGTGTGGGTTTCAGGCTTACTGTAAAATGATTCTATAATTATATATTATTCTTTGCTGTCTAGAATATAAAACCCTTGAGACATTAATGTTCTTGACTGTAGATAGGAGCTCAATCCTTACAGCAGGGCAGAACACAGTCATCACTCTCAGCACTGGCCCATGGCAAGTACTACAGGCGGCTGAAGCAGTGAATTCTTTCAGGCAAAGGGCAAGGCAGGCTTGTGTGGAAGAGACAAAATTATCAGTATTTTATTCTTACTGACTATGCTTTCTAGTAATAAGGGTAAAATAATTATCTCAGATGTGAGACATCTCCCATTTTAGCACTTAATGTGCTATACTATCTGCACAGGACCTTAATGGGCACTCTGGCAAGGAAGAGAGTTGGTAGGAACCAAGGATGACATGAATGAATACAAATGCCCCACTAGAAGTACAGTGAAGAGAAGGGAATAGATTGTGGCAGTTTTTCTTATTTTTCTTGCTTTTATTACTCTTATTTTTGAAGAGCATAGTTATAAAGAGTAAGTTCCAAAACAAGATAATTAACAGTATAAAACTGGACATCTAAGTCTTGTTATGGCCCATGAATTGCTGAATAAGAGAGGATAAAAAGAGAAAGGGAGGCAAAGTCTTCACTATTGTTTCCTTCCACCTCATTTTTGTTAATGTTCCTAAAAGTTTAAAGAACTCAAATTCTTTTGGCCTTCCTTGGTTGAGCTTGTCCATCCTCTCATTTCCGAAAGTCCTTGGTATCTGCTTCATAACACACAGAAAAGCAGAGTTGCTTTCACTGTTACTTAATTAATGTGTTATTTTAAAAACTTTCAAAGTACTTGAAAATACAGTAATTTGTTTAGTTTATTATAGATGTAATTATGCACTTCCCTTTCCACCACTGCAAATAGTAAGTCTTCAATGACAAAACTTACTAGTTAGATAAAATGAATCTTTATTTTATTAAATTTTAATAATTTCATTTATTCTATAATTATATCATTCCAATATTCCTAGATAAAAATACGTTGAGTAAAAAAAACAGCTATTATTTAAATTTCCTACAAATATTTTACTTTTTTATAATCATCAATCATTCTTTAATATCTTTAACTATATACCACTGGTAAAGACTGAGAGTTAAAATGATAGGGAAATGTTATATCTTTCCTTTGTGGAGATGCTGAGGAAAACTGCTGGTGCTACATTTCACCTTTTGAAGACTCTCTGAAGAGCATTGCTTGTCCACATTCATCCCTCTTCTAACTTCTTGAGCTCTTGGATTAAAATGGTGGTATTTTTTACTACTTACTGATTAACACACTCTTTTCAATCTACTTCTAATTTTGTCTCATGTGGCTGTATTTCTCCCCAGAAAGAATTAGACTCTTAGCAGTGAGTAGTTATTGGGAATGATAGTCTTTCTCATCAAATTAATTCAAGTAGAGCCAACATTGAGATGTGGATTAATTAATTAATGTGAGTTAAAAGTTAGAGTAGGAACACTATCTTATGAAGGCATTATATGAGTTTTAATAACAAAATTAATCCTATTTATCTGAAGAATATCCTGACTTTAAACAGTGACCTAGTATGGAGGCCCTGTCTGGCATTTTACCTGACTCAACTAGTGCCCAAACTCAGCTCAGCCATTTATTCTGGCAACACATAGCGTGGCGTTTATAAGACCCACAGAAACCTGGAAACCTCATTAAACCTAAGGAACCATCCTCCAATGATGAGAAAAAGAAAGAAACATTTTCAGGGAGTTAGAATGGTTACAAATAGCGGAAGTGCAGGATGCTGATAGGAAAGCAGTAGCTTTAAAAAAGGAGGCAGTTCTCATGTGGAGCACTCTCTCTAGGTCTAGGGTGGATCTCTATCATGTAGGCTTCAAAGTGGGAAAAAATGCACCCCTAGAAATTTACAAGACATTTAGAGACTTGTGAGAAAAACTTTATTTATGTCTTAGATAAAATATAAAAACTGTTTTAATATATTGTTTGGCATTATTGTTCTGTCTTGGTACCTGTTTGAAAGGTGATTCTGGGACCCAGTTTCCCTGTTGGGGAAGAGAGGTTCCGCCACACCAGTAGTTCTCCACATACTATCAGAGGGTCCTACAAGTCAACTCAGTTCTGACACCATCTACCCAGAGACAGCATCAGACCCTACAAATTAAAGATTCAGTCCTGTAAGACTGCTTCCCTTGGACTACAAGGAGATCAGACCAATCTGTTCTAAAGGAAATCAGCCCTGAATTCTCATTAGAACGACTGATGCTGAGGCTGAAGCTCCAATACTTTGGCCACTTGATGCAAAGAGCCAACTCATTGGAAAAGACCGTGATGCTGGGAAAAATTGAAGGCAAAAGTAGAAGAGTGAGGTAGAGGATGAGACAATTAGATAGCATTACCATCTCGATGGACTTGAAATTGAGCAAACTCCAGGAAATAGTAGAGGACAGAGGACCTGGCATGCTACAGTCAATGGGGTCGCAAAGAGTCAGACATGACTGAACAACATTTCTTAGCAGTACCAGCTATATGACCACTACTTTTATGCTTGCTTCTGAACATCCTGTGTTTCAAATAAAGATACTGTACTGTATACAGTTCTGCACAGTAAAGTACACAAAAGCACAAACACTTGTAGAAGTTGCATGCACATGACAATGTAAGCCAGATATGTGAATTAACTAACTCATGTGATTGGACATTTGAATGCATGTTTGTATCCTTGAAAATTTGTGACTTGAATGTTCATAGGTAGGAGAATCATTGTACTTATGGTATGCTCTCAGGAAAAAAAAAAAGTGCTTCCTTTCTATCCTTTCTAGAATCCAAAAAAAAAACAAAAAACAAAAAAATGAAGTTTATTGGGATAATGTTAAACTTGAGCATTAAATAGAGATATGAAATTATTGTACTGTCTATGTTGATAAAATTGGAATACATTCAACACTACAGAATATTAAAAAAATTGTCTGTTGACTGCAGAATGGCTACTATAGCTGAACTACTAATTAAGCTCATAGTGGCACATTATAAGGAATAGATGATGCTTTTGGCCTTAGGGATACTTTGTTTCATATGGTAGTTGGACATTAAAGTGATTTTTCTTAAATAAAAGAAATATAATACTTAAAATAAAGTTAAAAATTCTTTTATTACCTTCTCCTTAGGGATAATCACTACCATAAATTTGTTGTGGATTCTTCCATCTGTTTTTACATTTGTAATATACGAATACATACATAAACATTATTATGCATTGCTCAATGCGTTTTAAAATTATATAATTTCTCATACTATTTACATGCTGAATTTTCTTAATGTTTAGAAATCCATTCTATCTATCTTATGTATATATTTAGTATTTCATTTAAAGCCTGTCAAGTGGATTTTGGGCTTCTGGCCCAGGTTGCAGAAATGGAAGAAAATTCACTATAACACAGGGGAAAAGAGTCAAACTAACTTCAAATCCATTCACTTTTTTGAACTAATTAGAGTCCCAAATTTGGAGAGCAAACAACTGTCCTCAAAATCTAGAGTTGGTAGCTGTGGGAACAGAAGTGACACAAGCTTGTTCTTATCCTGGGAAGAAACAATAAACACTGGAAAAGAGTCAAGTTATAAGAGTTGTTAATTTGGTTAAAGGCAAGTGTGAGTTAACAAGACAGCATGAAAATCTGAGAGCAACAGAATTTGGGAGATAACAGGCTCTTTATCCACAAATGCCACCAGATAGAAAGTTTGTAGCAATCTTAAAAATTACCTATTGTGGTACAGAGGTACTTTGGGAATGGCAGTCATGCAGAGTTCAGTTCAGTTCAGCTCAGTCGCTCAGCCGTGTCTGAGTTTTTTGACCCCATGAATCACAGCACGCCAGGCCTCCCTGTCCATCACCATCTCCCGGAGTTCACTCAGACTCATGTCCATCGAGTCCGTGATGCCATCCAGCCATCTCATCCTCAGTCGTCCCCTTCTCCTCCTGCCCCCATCCCTCCCAGCATCAGAGTCTTTTCCAATGAGTCAACTCTTCACATGAAGTGCCCAAAGTACTGGAGTTTCAGCTTTAGCATCATTCCTTCCAAAGAAATCCCAGGGTTGATCTCCTTCAGAATGGACTGGTTGGATCTCCTTGCAGTCCAAGGGAATCTTGAGAGTCTTCTCCAACACCACAGGTCAAAAGCATCAATTCTTTGGTGCTCAGCCTTCTTCACAGTCCAACTCACATCCATACATGACCACAGGAAAAACCATAGCCTTGACTAGACGGACCTTAGTCGGCAAAGTAATGTCTCTGCTTTTGAATATACTATCTAGGTTGGTCATAACTTTTCTTCCAAGGAGTAAGCGCCTTTTAATTTCATGGCTGCAGTCACCATCTGCAGTGATTTTGGAGCCCAAAAAAACAAAGTCTGACACTGTTTCTACTGTTTCCCCATCTATTTCCCATGAAGTGATGGGGCCAGATGCCATGATCTTACTCTGCTTTTGAATATACTGTCTAGGTTGGTCATAAATTTTCTTCCAAGGAGTAAGCGCCTTTTAATTTCATGGCTGCAGTCACCATCTGCAGTGATTTTGAAGCCCCAAAAAATAAAGTCTGACACTGTTTCTACTGTTTCCCCATCTATGAAGATCATGGCATCCAGTCCCATCACTTCATGGGAAATAGGTGGAAACAGTAGAAACAGTCATGCAGAAGTGGCAGGAAATTCTGTCTAGACTCTTCTTCCCTATCTCCATAATAGAACAAAGCCTTATATGGAGAGAGAAAAGACCACAAGCCTTACTGTCATAAAGTCTTGATGAAAAGTCATTGTAGCTGGGAGAAAGGAGAAAAGAACAAGAGGGGAAAAGCAGAAGAACAAGATTGTACGCTGATCCTATAGCTACAGATGAGAGAAGGGCAGGAAAACTCAGACGGCTCAACCCCCAAGATTCAGGAACATGATGCTTCTCTGTCAGAGGTTGAATCTGAATAACAGGGTATACACTCCCTCAGAGCCTCTACCACCAAGCTAACAATCTTCAAGACAACAAGTACTGCCAAAAAAAAAGAAAAGGCAAGAGAGGTAGAAGAATGAATAAAGAGAGCTACTACAAGACACAGAACCAAAAGACAAGAATCTATAAAACTCCTAGAGGAGAACATAGGCAAAACACTCTCCGACATAAATCACAGCAGGACCCTCTATGATCCACCGCCCAGAATACTGGAAATAAAAGCAAAAATAAACAAATGGGATCTAATTAAAATTAAAAGCTTCTGCACAACAAAGGAAACTATAAGCAAGGTGAAAAGACAACCTTTGGAATGGGAGAAAATAATAGCAAATGAAGCAACTGACAAACAACTAATCTCAAAAATATACAAGCAGCTTATGCAGCTCAATTCCAGAAAAATAAATGACCCAATCAAAAAATGGGCCAAAGAACTAAATAGACATTTCTCTAAAGAAGACATACGGATGGCTAACAAACACATGAAAAGATGCTCAACATCACTCATTATCAGAGAAATGCAAATCAAAACCACAATGAGGTACTTCAGCTTTTAGAAGTGGATTTATTATTAATCTCTGCTTTCACCGTCTTCAGCTTTGTCTCAATACTGCCCCCTGTGGCCGCTGCTCTGTTCTGCTTTCTCAAGGAGAGAGCAGTCTCTTCCCCAAACCTAAGATTCTCAAGGGTAAAGGAAACAATTTCAGGAGAGGAGAATGCATACCAGGAGGGTGTTTGCTGTGGAAGAAAGTCTTGATTATGTTTTCAAAGAGAGACTTATAAATCTTTTCATTTGTCTCAACGCTGATCTTCTGTATGGCTACCAGGAACTGCAATGGAGTTTCAGCCCTCCGTTCTCTGAGGAACTCCCTGAAGAACTCCAAGTGCTGTGTGTTTTGGAGGACTTCTGTCAAGTTTCTGGAAAACAAGAAAGTATCATTGGCAAAGAGAAAGAGACGGTGACCCTGGATTCTGCTCCAAATAGGGAATGGGGAAGAGCCTCTCCCAGACTTCAGGGCTTTGAACTGTGATCGAAGACCAGAGTGGATAAATTGGTTACTCTGCTTATTTCCTAGAGATTAACTTAATGTACCCATCCTAAGCTTGGTCTGATCATTTGAGAACCCCAATGGAAGAAGAGAAGGAGTATTTTAAAGGGAGCTTTTTTTTTTTTCCCCAAGGAAAACTTCTTCCTTTATGGATTCATTGGCAGTCATTTCAGCAAGACAGAGCAGGAGTGACCAGCAGTCGTTACAGATCAGTATTTCTAAATTTCCACTGCTGATTTCTTCTTTCACTGTTTCTTGTGTATAGGTGTTGCCCTAATGTTTCAACTCAGTTTTCTTGACTCTTGCCTTGTGACTTTTTTCTGCTAGGTAATCTCTACATCCTCTGTGGTTTCAGTTTTCATTGATATGAGGAAGTGATTTCAACTTTCACTGTTATGGTGAAACTATCTCTCTAGTTTCTGTGAACTCCACTTCACAATTTTAGCTGCCCATTGAACTTTATCTTTATTTGTCATTTGTCATTGGTAGAACCTCTCCATACAAATTCACAAGTTGTCCAACTTGTTCTTCTCCTATTAAATACTTGTCTTGTTAAGAATGATGTTAGCTATAGGTTTTTTCTTTTTATTTATTTAATTGAAGGATGATTGCTTTACAATATTGGTTTAATTTCTCTCATTCATCAACATGAATTAGCTATGAATTAGGCTCCTCTGTCTATGGGATTCTCCCAGCAAAAACACTGGTGTAGTTGCCATTTCCTTCTCCAGGGGATCTTACGAAACCAGGGATCAACCTTGGGGTTTCCTGAAACTCCTGTCTTGGCAGACAGATTCTTTTACCAGTGAGCCATGTGGGAAGCCCATGAATTAGCCACAGGTGTACATATGATCTCTCCCTCTTGAACCTCCCTCACATTTCCCACCCTTTCCCACCCCTTCAGGTTGTTACAGAGCCCCAGTTTGAGTTTCCTGAGTCAAAGAGCAAATTTCCATTGGCTATCTACTTAATACATGGTAAGGTATATGCTTTCATCCTACTCTCCATTCATCTCACCCTCTCATAAATGTCCTTTAAAAGGATGAGATGATTCCCTTCTAAGTTTACTGAGAATTTTTATCATAAATGGATGCTAGATTTTAATAAATGCTTTTAATGCATCAATCAAGATACTTGTGTAAGTTTTTTCCCTTATTTTATTAACATGATGCATTGTATTAATTGATTTTCAGATGCATTATTTGCATTCTTGGAATAAATCTCACTTGGTTATGGTATATAATCCTTTTTAAATGTGGTTGAATTTGGTTTGCTAATATTTTATTGAGGATTTTCATACCTAGGTTTGAGAGCATTATTGGTCTGTAGTTTTCTTATGATAATTTTGTTTGGCTTTGGGATCAGGATAATACTTGCTGGCCTCATAAACATATTAGAAGTGTCCCTTTTCCCCCTATTTCCTCAAAGAGTTTGTAGACTATTGGCAGCATTTATTCTTTAAATATTTCATAGCTTTCTCCAATGAAGCCATCTGTCTAGACTTTTATCTGTGAGATTTTAAATTATTAATCTAATTTCTTCTCTTGATATAGAGATTTACTCACATTTTCTATTTCTTGAGTCAGTTTCAGAAATTTGGGTATTTCTAAAAGTTTCTCTATTTCCTCTAATTGTCATTGTCATACTTCTTGCGTTTTCTTACAAACAAGATAGTTTCTTTAGGGTCAGTGGTCCTCTCTTCTGGTCCAGATTTTGGAAATCTGTGTCATCTCACTTTTTCCCTTTTGTCAGTATAGTTAATGGTTTATCAATTTTGTTAATCTTTACAAAAAACTTATTTGTGCTTGGATTTTCTCATTTTTCTTCTCTTCATATTATTGATTTCCACTCATTTATTATTTACTTCCTTCTACTTCCCCTGAGTTTAGTCTGAATATATCATCCCACCACCTTTAGTCTCCATTTTTTTTTATTGATATATGGTTGATTTATAATATTATATTAGTTTCAGATATATAATATAGTACTCATAGACTTGAAAGTACCAAATTTTCAAATAGACTTGAAAATCTGTTAAAACACAGAATACACAGGGTGAAGGGACATAAAACATAATAGTAGAAGACTAGATTGGGGGAATTCTCGGGTGGTCTAGTGGGTAGGATTTCACACTTTCACTGCCAAGGGTGTAGGTTCAATCCCAGTGAGGGAATTAAGTTCCCACAGCTGCATGGAGTGATTAAAAAAAGAAAAAGAAAAAAGAGAGAGAGAAAAGGAAAAGAAAAGACTTTTTTTATATTAAACTAAACTAGGAACTACATATTTCTGTAGATATAGTGGAGAGTGGTGAATGGACTGGAACAACAAAAGGAATAAATGATTGAATTTCAGGGAATAATTCCAGTTCCTTAAAAGAGATAAATGGTTGAACTTCAGGGAATAATTTTAGTTCCTTGAAGAGGAGGAAGCTCCATCTAGAGAATTTAGAAGAGACAGAGGACTTATAACCCTCAGTGAATATTATCAGTAACTGAAAACATACTTCTAGAAGCTTTCTCTGTACAAAATATTCTACCAGTGAGATTGACTAACAAATTTGTATGTGCTAATATATCTCTATCATCTATAGGAGAACTTTTCATACAGCCAGTCATTAATAGATAATACTAAATTAAAAATAAGTGCCTGAATGAATGACATGCATAAGAAAATTATCATCAAGTTGAGAAGGTGGAAAACATACTTAAAAAAATTAAAAAGCAGTAAAAAATAGAACATGGTAAGTTCCTGTATTTTAAAGGTTTATTACCTCAGAGGAGGTAGAAGTCATAGCAGATATACAGCTGGAGAACTTTATTTTGTAGAGATGGAACTTATGCTAAGGTGAGTGGAAAGAAAGAGTGGGCATTTCTAAAAGAAAAGATCACAGGCTCTTTGGCATTGGGAACTTATCAGAGGCTGAGACAAGAAGTAAGGAGCTAGTTAGGAGACTACTACAGCTGTATGCAATCCACAAAAACACAAACTGGCAAGGGCATCCATACAAAAATGTTTCTTGGAGTAGTATTCTTAACAATGAAAAAGTAAAGATAATTTACATGTCCATTAAAAATATATAGTTAAATAAACCATGCAACACCCATAGTACGGAAGAAGGTAAATCTATTTATATTGACATGAAAGGATATCCATGATAGCTTGTTAAGTTTTAAAAAGTTATTGTAAATATATATTGCATGGTGCAAATTTTAGAAAATAAATAGTGATTTAAAATAACAAAGTATCCTTGTGCATGTACAGTATGATTAAGGAGAGCGTGTGCCTGGACGTATTGTTGTGACCAGATCCTATGTCTTACCTGGGTCTTACCGAAGGCTTCCTCACATTAGCCCTTTTAAATAATGACAGTTTCCTTTTTGAGGGTAAAATCATCTTTGGTTCTCTGAAAATTTCGACAGTAAAATCTAAAAATAAAATTACAAAAGTGTAGAACATCATATTATAAAGAACACTGCAGACAGTAAGAAAGAACAAAGTACGAAGGACATTATCATACATTGAATGCGTGTAGAAAAACCAGAGTCCCCAGTGGCCAGTGGCCTGAGATAGCAGCCGTTATGGGGACTTGCTCCCTAAAACTCCCCTTCATGGATCACAGTCTTGTCATGGCAGAGAGACTTATGTAACCCTAGGAAGCTATGAGCCATGCTATGCAGGGCCACCCAAGATGGATGGGTCATAGTGAAGAGTTCTGACAAAACCTGGTCCACTGGAGAAGGAAATGGTAACCCACTCCAGTATTCTTGACTGGACTACCCCATGAACAGTATAAAAAGGCAAAAAGATATGACACCGGAATATGAGCCCCCTAGGTTGGAAGGTGTCCAGTACACTATGGAAGAAGAACAGAGGACAATTACTAATAGCCTCAGTAACAGTGAAGCAGCTGGGCCAATGTGGAAACAATGATCAGTTGTGGGCATGTCTGGTGGTAAAAGGCTGATGCTGTAAAGAACAATATTGCATAGGAACCTGGAATGTTAGGTTCAGGAATCAAGGTAAATAGGACATGGCCAAGAAGGAGATGGCAAGAGTGAACATTGACATCTTCAGTTCAGTTCAGTTCAGTTCAGTGGCTCAGTTGTGTATGACTCTTTGCAACCCCATGAATCGCAGTACGCCAGGCCTCCCTGTCCATCACCAACTCCCGGAGTTCACCCAAACTCATGTGTATCGAGTCAGTGATCCATCCAGCCATCTCATCTTCTGTTGTCCCCTTCTCCTCCTGCCCCCAATCCCTCCCAGCATCAGGGACTTTTCCAATGAGTCAACTCTTTACATGAGATGGCCAAAGTATTGGAGTTTCAGCTTTAGCATCACTCCTTCCAATGAACACCCAGGACTGGTCTCCTTTAGGATGCACTGGTTGGATCTCCTTGCAGTCCAAGGGACTCTCAAGAGTCTTCTCCAACACCACAGTTCAAAAGCATCAATTCTTTGGTGCTCAGCTTTTTTCATAGTCCAACTCTCACATCCATACATGACTACTGGAAAAACCATACCCTTGACTGGATGGACAGTTGTTGGAAAAGTAATATCTCTGCTTTTTAATATGCTATCTAGGTTGGTCATAACTTTCCTTCCAAGGAGTAAGCATCTTTTAATTTCATGGCTGCAGTCACCATCTGCAGTGATTTTGGAGCCCAAAAAAATAAAGTCTGACACTGTTTCCACTGTTTCCCCATCTATTTCCCATGAAGTAATGGGACCAGATGCCATGATCTTCATTTTCTGAATGTTGAGCTTTAAGCCAACTTTTTCACTCTCCTCTTTCACTTTCATCAAGAGGCTTTTTAGTTCCTCTTCACTTTCTGCCATAAGGGTGGTGTCATCTGCATATCTGAGGTGCTTGATATTTCTCCCAGCAATCTTGATTCCAGCTTGTGCTTCTTCCAGTCCAACATTTCTCATAATGTACTCTGCATGGAAGTTAAATAAGCAGGGTGACAATATACAGCCTTGACGTACTCCTTTTCCTATTTGGAACCAGTCTGTTGTTCCATGTCCAGTTCTAACTGTTGCTTCCTGACCTGCATATAGGTTTCTCAAGAGACAGGTCAGGTGGTCTGGAATTTCCATCTCTTTCAGAATTTTCCACAGTTTATTGTGATCCACACAGTCAAAGGCTTTGGCATCTTAGGTATCAGTGAACTAAAATGGATGGGAAAGGGCAAATTTAATTCAGAAGATCATTATATCTACTACTGTGACAAGAATCCCTTAGAAGAAATGGAGTATCCCTTATAGTCAACAAGAGTCTGAAATACAGTACTTGGGTGCAGTCTCAAAAACAACAGAATGATCTTGGTTCATTTCCAAGGCAAACCATTCAATATCACAGTCATCCAAGTCTATGCTCTTACCACTGAAGCAAAACCAGTTGAAGTTGATCAGTTCTATGAAGACCTACAAGACATTCCAGAACTAACACCAAAAAAGATGTAGTTTTCATCATAAGGGATTGGAACACAAAAGCAGGAAATCAAGAAATATGCAGAATAACAGGTAAGTTTGGCCCTGAAGTACAAAATGAAACAAGGCAAAGGCTAAGAGAATTTTGTCAAGAAAATAAGCTGGTCACAGCAAACATCCTTTTCCAACAATGCAAGAGATGACTTTACACATGGACATCACCCGATGGTCAATACAGTAATCAGATTATGTTCTTTGCAGCCAGAGATGCAGAAGCTCCATACAGTCAGCAAAAACAAGATCTGGAGCTGATGGTGGCTCATGAGTTCCTTAGTGTAAAATTCAGATTTAAATTGAAGAAAGTAGGGAAAACCAGTAGGCCATTCAGGTATGACCTAAATCAAGTCCTTTGGGATTATACAGTGGAGGTGACGAATAGATTCAAAAGATTAGATCTGATAGAGTGCCTGAAGAACTATGGACAGAGGTTTGTAACACTGTATAGGAGGCAGTGACCAAAACCATCCCAAAGAAAAAGACATGCAAGAAGGCAAAATGATTGTCTGAGGAGGCCTTACAAATAGCTGAAAAAAGAAGAGGTGAAAGGCCAAGGAGGAAGGGAAAGATACACCCAACTGAAGGCAGAGTTCCAAAGAAGAGCAAGGAGAGATAAGAAAGCCTTCTTAAGTGAACAATGCAAAGAAATAGAGGAAAACAATAGAATAGGAAAGGCCAGAGATCTCTTCAAGAAAATTGGAGATACCAAGGGAACATTTCATGCAAAGATGGGCATAATAAAGGACAGAAATGGCAAGGACAAACAGAAGCAGAAGATATTAAGAAGAGGTGGCAAGAATGCACAAAAGAATTGTATAAAATAGGTCTTAATGATCCAGATAACCACGATGGTGTGGTCACATCTAGAGCCAGACATCCTGGAGTTTGAAGTCAAGTGGGCCCTAGGAAACATATTACAAACAAAGCTAGTGGAGGTGATGAAATTCCAGCTGAGCTATTTCAAATCCTAAAAGATGATGCTGATAGTGTTGCACTAAGTACTATATATTAGCTACTGAATATACTGACTTTACATATAAAAACACATATAGATTATAAGTAAATGGAAAGAGGAAAATATACTATGCTAACACTAGTCTAAAGAAAGGAAGAGGACTTCCCTGGTAGTTCAATGGTTAAGAATCTGCTGGGCAATGCAGGGGACACAGGTTCTACATTCAACTGAGGAAGATTCCACATGCAATTGAGCCTATGCACCACAACCACTGAGCCCTCACTCTAGAGCTCATGCTTTGCGATGAGAAGCCACGGCAATGAGAAGCCCACAGGCCACAACTCGACAGCAGCCCCCACTAGCCTCAACTAGAGAAAGCCCATGCACAGCAATGAAGACCCAGCATAGCCAAAAATAAGTTTTTTTTAAAAAGAAGAGTATTAATTTTATACAGAACAGTCTTCAGAGAAAGGAGTGATATCAGAGATTTTTAAAAAATTACATAATGATAAAGGGGTCAATCCTCTTAAGAAGATACAACAATTTTTAACATACATGTGCCTACTGGAGTATCAAACTATGTGAACAAAACAAGAGTTCTATGTGCGACAGAACTACAAGAAGGAAAATGTAAATCCACTTTCAAAGCTGGACACTTCAACAGTCCTCTGTCACAGATGGAAAGATCCAGCAGGCAGGATATCAATAAGGATCTAGCTGAAATCAACAACACCATCAATCAGCTGGAGCAATCAACTAGATAGCTGCAAACCATTTTATCAAACAGCAGTAGAATACACACTTTGCTGAAGCTCACATGAAACATTTCCAATGCTGAACACATTCTGGGCCATACACATACCTTAAAAAATTTAAATGAATAGAAACCACACATCTGCTGTCAGACCACTAATCAATTAAAATAGAACTCAATGACAGAAAGATAGCTGGAAAATCTCAAAACACATGGAGATTTAAAAACATACTTCTAATAACACATAGGTCAAAGAAGAAATTTTTAAAGTATTTTAAATTAAATAAAAATGAAAGCACAACTTATCAAAATTTGGGAGATGAGAAAAAGTAGCAATTAAAGGAAAATATATAGCATTTCATGCATATATAAAAATAGAAGAAAGATCATCTAAATCAATCATCTAAGTTTCTACCTTAGGAAAGTGAAAAAAGAAGAGCAAATAAAATCCAAAGTAAGCAGAAGAGAAGAAATAATAGAACTTAGAGCAGAAGTCAATGAAATTGTAAGGAAATCAATACAGAAAATCAATGAAGAAAAAACATGGTTCTTTGAAAAAAATCAATAATATCATTAAGTCTCTGGCTAGACTAAGAAAAACAGAGAGAGGACACAGATTACTTGTATCAGAAATGAAAGCAAGAATATCATTACAGATACCATAGACATAAAAATGGTAAGAATACTAAGAACAACTCCCTGTCACAATTTGAAAACATAGATGAAATGGATCAGTTCCTCGAAAGGCACGATTTACCAAGTCATACAAAAAGAAATAGATGATCAGAATGTATACATATATATATATATATACACATACCCATATATTTGAAATATGAAGATCTTTTTATTGTATCTCAAAGCCCATCAACAAACAACCACTAAGAAAGAGACACTAGAGGACCAAGAAGACAGAGGGACTTACCAGTTGATAACAGCAAGTCTGATATCACAGTCCATCTGAAACCACTGTCTGTCACAGTCCATCCTAGCATTGGCCCAATGAGCTCATGAACAGAGTAGGTAGGTGAAAGGGATGGAGGCTGTGTACGGACCCAGTAGCACGGGCCCCATATCATTAAGGCTGGTTTAGCTACAATGCCGTCAAATGTTCAACTTGCCAGTAGGAGACAAACACTAAAACTCACATATTTCAACATCCTTCATGGAAAACCAGCTACCCACTTGGTGGCAATTTGATGACACTGGACCTTTTTATTCTGGAAGGGGCAGCTGTATTGGACTGGAACTGACATGTACTTCCAACTGTAAGGTTTCAGTTAGCATTGATATTTGGGGCTTACAAGTGTTTGATCCCCTGAATAGGATCCCCCATAACATTGCCTCTGATCAAGAGATATACTCACAGTAAAGTGGATTGGCAAAAGACATACAATAAATAGTTGCATCCACTAGTTTTGTCACCTATGAGAGCTGCTGGCCTGGGAGAGTAACAAAGCCATTTTTTAAAGGTCTAGCTGTCTGTCACACCAGCTTGGAGATGATACTTCTTGAAAAATGAAGCATCATCCTCGAGGAAAAACCAAACACCACAATATGGTACTGTGGCCCCCAGTGAGTCGAATATTGAATATGAGAATCAAGGGACAACAGTTGAAGAGATCCATTTACCATCAGTATGGGTGACTTACTTAGGGAAATTTTTAATCCTTACAACTTTAGGTTCTGTGGATCTGGATCAGTGCTGCCCAATAGAAATATAAGAGAACCACATGTACTATACAAATTTAAAATTTCTAGCAGTCAAATTAAAAAAACTAAAAGGAAAAGAGTGAAATTAACTTTAGGAATGTGCTTCGAGACTCCTGGAAGAACTGTTCCAAAAAACAAAACAAAACAACTGTTCCAAGATGGGCTAAAATTTCCTTACAAAGTAAATAGACAATACTGAGTGCTCTGGTGCATGCCTTAGCTCATTTCTTTAGGAGCAAAGCACTCATTTTCCCCAGCTGCCTGGAGTTATTGGCTGCTGCCATAGGTGAGGTCCCCTCTGGAAGTGTCTTTGGCCGAAGGGCACTGCCTGACCCAAGGTTATGTCCTCCCAAAGTCAGTCACACCCCATTTGAGTCAGTGAGGAGGTACAAGTTTCTTGCCTCA
>SJXQ01001142.1:0-69057 GCA_006408695.1 Aepyceros melampus
CAAGACAGTATGGTACTGGCACAAAGACAGAAATATAGATCAATGGAACAAAATAGAAAGCCCAGAGATAAATCCAGACTTAAATTTTAAATGTAGACTATAAACTTCTTGGGAGAAAACAAACAACAACAAGCAGAAAATCTCCTGGAACCGGGGTTAGGCAAAGTTCTTAGACTTGACCCCAAAAGCACAATATATTAAAAGGAAAGATGATATATTGGATCTCATCACAATTTTAAAAACATATAATTTGGCAAAAACCCATGTAAAGAGAATGAAAATTCAAACTACAGAATGGGAAAAATATTTGCAAATCTCTTATCTGACAAAAAACTAGTACTTAGGATATATAAAGAACTGTCAAAACTCAACAGAAAAAATGCAGTTAGAAACTGGGCAAAAGAACCACAGACATTTCACTGAAGAGGATTTGCAGATGGCAAATAAGCACATGAAAATATGTTCAGTATCATTAACCATTAGAAAAATGCAAATTAAGCCTACAATGAAATATCATTATATACATAGTGAATAGTTAAAATAATAAATAGTGACAGTATCAAATACTGGCAAGGATTTGGAGAAGCTGAATCACTCATACATTGCTGGTGATAATATAAAATAAGACAGTCTCTCCAGAAAATAATTTGACATTTTTGTTTAAAACTAAAGAAGCAGTGTGCATATGGCACAGCAATTTCACTCTTGATCATTTATCCTGGAAAATGAAAGCTTAGGTTTAGTCAAAGTCCTGTACATGAATATTAACAACATTATATATAATATTTGTTTTATTTGTAGTAGCCAGAAATGAGAATCAAACCAGATGTTCTTTAACAGGTAGATGTTTAAACAAACTATGGGGTGTATATGCCATGGAACACTGTTCAGTTCAGTTCAGTCGCGCAGTCATGTCCGACTCTTTGCAACCCCATGAATCGCAGTACGTCAGGCCTCCCTGTCCATCATCAACTCCCGGAGTTCACTCAGACTCACGTCCATTGAGTCTGTGATGCCATCCACCATCTCATCCTCGGTCGTCCCTTTCTCCTCCTTCCCCCAATCCCTCCCAGCATCAGGGTCTTTTCCAATGAGTCAACTCTTCGCATAAGGTGCCCAAAGTACTGGAGCTTCAGTTTGAGCATCATTCCTTCCAAAGAAATCCCAGGGTTGATCTCCTTCAGAATGGACAGGAAAATTCTGAAAGAGATGGGAATACCAGACCACCTGACCTGCCTCTTGAGAAATCTGTATGCAGGTCAGGAAGCAACAGTTAGAACTGGACATGGAACAACAGACTGGTTCCAAATAGGAAAAGGAGTATGTCAAGGCTGTATATTGTCACCCTGCTTATTTAACTTATATGCAGAGTACATCATGAGAAATGGAACACTGTACAACCATAAAAAACAATGGGCTGTGCACACAAGCATCAACTTGTATGCGTAGTCCCAAATTAGTTGTAGAATATTATTTTCTCGATTTCAAGAAGGAACATGTCATGTTTATAAATTAGTGAAAAATGTATTTATCAATGAAAGATATAAAGTTAATTGACCTTTCATGAAAGAGAGAGAGAGAGGAGAAAAAGAGGAAAGAGAGAGAATATAGCTTGATTTATCTTAATTCCTGATTTTGCCTATTGTATTTTTTTTGATTTTTTTTTTATCTGAAGCAGTTAAAGCATCGCTTACAACTGCCAAACACTAAAAACTGCAGTATAATAACCCTCAAAAAATTTTTAAGGAAAAATGTACAAACTGAATTTACCAATAATATATAGCACTAATACAACCACATTGAACTAAATTTGAACTACTTCTAAGAACATATAGTACAAGCATATATGCATGTATTTGTTTTGTTTCTTTGAAGAGTTATCTTGATGATCAACCAAAATCCCCAGCTTCTTAATAGTGGGTTTAAAAATAGAGTTTGGTTTTTTTTTAGGAGCCTTTCTCCTTCAGCCATTTCATTAATCTGTTCATTTTCCCCTGTTTAACCTTGTACTTTAAGTTTTGTTCTACTCATAGCTCCTCAGTGTGATGACTAAAATGAAAGCTTTAGATTCTCATTAAAGTTTCAGTTGCATTCAGACAGCATTCAGCTGAGTGTTCAGAATATACTGAAAGAGAAAAAAAATTGCTGCAAAATGCTGTGATTATGTGAGTATTCGTTCTGCCTACAAAGAACTGCTTTGATGATCTCTTCTGTGAGCTTTTGAAAGTACATGTTTTCCTTTGGAATCTTGAATTCAGCTCAGGAGGAGTCTAAACTAAAGTAGAAATTTAGATAAATTAAGAATACCACATTAAAAAAGAGCTGGTCCTGTACCATGAAGAGTTAAATGTACTGAGAATATTTTACTCAATAGAGAGCAAGCATCATGGAGGGTGAACATGCATCCCAGTTCCCCTGGTACAGTACATACCTGTTATCCTAACATACTTTTAATATTACTCCTTTTATTTACATAAGTGTCTTGGTTTTGACAAGGATTTATATGGCAACCCTAATTATGATGTACATAGTAACTGCCTTTAGTTGTTTGAAAGACTGTCATATGAGGAAGGCATTAGTCTAAATTTGCATGCATCAGAGATAGAAATATTTCAGTGAGTAGAAGCTTTAAAAACTCACATTTTTGGATCAATATAAGCAGGATCCTTTAAATTTGGGAAAAGCCTTCTTCAAAGAAGAGACACTACTGTTTAAATGTAGAAGAATAGCTTGTCATGTTTTGCAAGAGATTTCAGTGAATTATTGGATTAAAGGATATATATGTTTTCTTACAAATTTTGCAGTTTTTGAATAGGATAAGAAAAGTAAGAATAACATCATTTCTTGAGTACAATTATCTAATTCTTCTTCAAAGTTTGACATTTAATTATCTCTCTAAATTTATAAGACAATGTCATTATCCATTACTTTCCCCCTTTTTAATGAAGAAACTGAAATTTACTGTGTCTTAGTAACTTGCCCGAAGTCACCATCAACTTTATAGTGATTGTATTTAAATCCTGGCATTCTGGTTCCCATAACAATACTATTGATCATGCTTATTATAATTAATATGACTAAAATGATACACATATTTTTAATAGTGAAATTTGTCATTGAGTATTCACTACATCCAGGTACGCTGGTAGACCCTTTTCACATCTTCTTCTTATAAGAACGTTATGAAATATATGTTGGTCAGGACTCTCTTGCATGCAGGTGACTGAAGTCCAGTTAATTTGATTTAAAATGCCAGCACACAACTGAACACCCATTGTTCATGCTGGCCTTGAAGCTATTGGATCCAAGTGCTTCAACAAGATTAGCAGGTATAACATATCCATATATCTATAGATAGTCTCATCTCTTTAAAGGCTTCATTTTACTCTGTGTTTGCTTAATTCTTAGGCAGGCTTTCTTCATATATGGCAGAATATCTCTGACAGGTCTGTGTTTATGTCACCTTCCCAGGCTGGAGAAGGAAATGGCAACCCACTCCAGTATTCTTGCCTGGAGAATCCCATGGACGGGGAAGCCTGGTAGGCTACAGTCCACGGGGTCGCAAAGAGTCGGACACGACTGAGTGACTTCACTTTTACTTTCACTTTCCCAGGCAACAATATCAAGAAAGAATATAAAGTGCCCATGCTTTGGGTTAGCCTTTATTCCTGAACTGTGGCTGTGTACAGGAATGTAGGATAATTTGGCTGGCTGACCTATTAACATGATCATCACTCAAGGTCAAGACACATTAATTGGCAGCTCCACTATAACCCAATAGATAGAGTTCCTAAAAGGAAATAAGGAATGTCACTATCAGAAGGAGAAGATATACTATACTGGCTAATATATAAATATGAAATAAACATTAGATATCCAAAAAATCATCACAGCCTATTGCATTAGCCCTAAGTTATATGCCCAGTTCAGTTCAGATCAGTCGCTCAGTCATGTCCAACTGTTTGCAATCCTATATACTGCAGCAGGCCAGGCCTCCCTGTCCATCACCAACTCCTGGAGTTCACTTAAACTCACGTCCATTGAGTCGGTGTTGCGATCCAGCCATCTCATCCTCTGTCGTCCCCTTCTCTTCCTACACCCAGTCCCTCTCAGCATCAGAGTCTTTTCCAATGAGTCAACTCTTCACATGAGGTGACCAAAGTACTGGAGTTTCAGCTTTAGTATCATTCCTTCCAAAGAACACCGCCAGGACCAATCTCCTTTAGAAAGGACTGGTTGGATCTCCTTGCAGTCCAAGGACTCTCAAGAGTTCTCCAACACCACAGTTCAAAAGCATCAATTCCTCAGCACTCAGCTTTCTTCACAGTCCAACTCTCACATCCATACATGGCCACTGGAAAAACCATAGCCTTGACTAGACAGACGTTTGTTGGCAAAGTAATGTCTCTGCTTTTGAATATGCTATGTAGGTTGTTCAAAACTTTCCTTCCAAGGAGTAAGCATCTTTTAATTTCTTGGCTGCAATCACCATCTGCAGTGATTTTGGAGCCCCCCAAAATAAAGTCTGACACTGTTTACACTGTTTCCCCATCTATATGCAATGAAGTGATGGGACCAGATGCCATGATCTTCATTTTCTGAACATTGAGCTTTAAGCCAACTTTTTCACTCTCCTCTTTGACTTTCATCAAGAGATTTTTTAGTTCCTCTTCACTTTCTGCCATAATGGTGATGTCACTTGCATATCTGAGGTTATTGATGTTTCTCCTGGCAGTCTTGATTCCAGCTTGTGCTTCTTCTAGCCCAGTGTTTCTCATGTTGTACTCTGCATATAACTTAAATAAGCAGGGTGACAATGTACAGCCAATGCAATGATAATTTTCAAACCCAGGACTGTATATTTTGAAATTTCTATACCTGCTTTGTAACCACTTTGCAAACTCTATTAACAGTAAAATTTGTTTAATATGTATATTAATACATTCTGGCTAAAGTTCTTACACATGAATTTCTCTGATTTTTTTTCTATTTTTTATAGTTATTTTATTAATGGAAATCAAACACTGTGTATTCAAAATGACCTAATGAATAATTCACTTCTGAAATATTTAGCTTTAAAAATAAAGCAATGCAGTAATTCAGAATAACTACGCCACATCTCCCCAAACAAAACAGATCACATCAACAAAGGATACATAATACAAACTGGTTTAATTTTTGAGAATGGCAGTATTATAATTGGTCAAATAATTGATGATTAATGAATTTTTGTGTTCCATGTAAATAGCTTAGAAGCATACATTATTATCAGATTGCACGTTTGAGTTTTCTAGTTCTCTAGCATGTTAAGCAGTTATCTTTTATATGGCCTCTCATTTTGTGTAAACACTTGCAACAAATTATTTTCACTTTATCAAGCAAGCAATCGCCATTTTATTCCTACTCATTTCTGAAAATCTCTGGAAATCATTCATTATTCCTTTAATAAAATATAGATTAGAAACATAATTCCTTCTCTCTTTTAGAAAGGTGAGAAATACCTGTTCTAATTCCAGTGCTGTTCTGTTAAATCTAGTGAGGGAAAATTAAGATTGTAAATTGAAGGCAGAAATGTATTATTAATGTCTATATGCAAAAAAGCAAAATGGCTGTATGAGGAGGCCTTACAAATACCTATGAAAAGAGAAGCAAAAAGCAAGGGAGAAAAGGAAAGATATAAGCATCTGAATGCAGAGTTCCAAAGAACAGCAACGAGAGATAAGAAAGCCTTTGTCAGCGATCAATGCAAAGAAATAGAGGAAAACAACAGAATGGGAAAGACTAGAGATCTCTTCAAGAAAATGAGAGATACCAAGGAAACATTTTCATGCAAAGATGGGCTCGATAAAGGACAGAAATGGTATGGGCCTAACAGAAGCAAAAGATATTAAGAAGAGGTGGCAAGAATACACAGAAGAAATGTACAAAAAAGATCTTCATGACCCAGATAATCACAATGGTGTGATCACTCACCTAGAGCCAGACATCTTGGAATGTGAAGTCAAGTAGACCTTAGGAAGCATCACTACGAAGAAAGCTAGTGGAGGTGATAGAATTCCAATTGAGCTAGTTCAAATCCTGAAAGATGATGCTGTGAAAGTGCTGCACTCACTATGCCAGCAAATTTGGAAAACTCAGCAGTGGCCACAGGACTGGAAAAGATCAGTTTTCATTCCAATCCCAAAGAAAGGCAATGCCAAAGAATGCTCAAACTACTGCACAATTGCATTCATCTCACAAGCTAGCAAAGTAATGCTCAAAATTCTCCAAGCCAGGCTTCAGCAGTACATGGACCGTGAACTCCAGGTGTTAAAACTGCTTTTAGAAAAGGCAGAGGAACCAGAGATCTAATTGCCAACATCTGCTGGATCATGGAAAAAGCAAGAGAGTTCCAGAAAAAAAAAAACATCTATTTCTGCTTTATTGACTGTGCCAAAGCCTTTGACTTTGTGAATCACAATAAACTGTGGAAAATTCTGAGAGAGATGGGAATACCAGACAACCTGACCTCCCTTTTTGAGAAACCTATATGCAGGTCAGGAAGCAACAGTTAGAACTGGATATGGAGTAACAGACTGATTCCAAATAGGAAAAGGAGTACATCAAGGCCTGGCATGGTGCGATTCATGGGGTCGCAAATAGTCGGACATGACTGAGCGACTGAACTGAACTGAACTGAACTGATATATTGATATGATGCTGGATAAGGAGTTTTGAGGCCAACATCTCAATAAAGAATAATATATGCCATGTTTTAAATTTCCAGAATGAGTCATGGAGGGTGATAATATTTTTTGACTGTTCTTACCCAATAAATAATTTATGAAAACCTTAAACAACCAGAGGAACAAAAGTAAAACATTGACGTGCTAAAATTAGAAAGCAAAATTGAGGGTTCAATTAAAATTACACACTATTAAACACATGGTACCTACATATGATTGACTTTCAAGTAACTTCCAATAAACCTGTGGCACTAATGGTAAAGAACCTGCTTACCAATGCAGCAAATATTAGACATGGATTTTGATCCCTGGGTGGGGAAGATCCCTGGAAAAGGGCACGGCAACCCACTGCTGTATTCTTGCCTGGAGAATCCCTTGGACAGTGCTGCCTGGTGGACTATACTGTACCGAGGGTCAAAAAGAGTCAGACACAACTAAAGCGACTTAATATGCACATGAAGGATCTATTTATCTTTTTTATGGATAAAATATCTTGATGTAGATATAGGTTGAGTAAATATCTCTGCTCTATCATGTACCTGAAAAGATTCTAGTGAAAAAGTCTTTCAAAACAAATAATAGATTTGAAAATCATATGGTATCATCAAAGATAGTCACTTCTCTTATACATTTCCTACTGATTCAGCAGTGTAATATATGTCTCCTCAGTTAAAAGCATGATAATAAAACATCTTGTTCCTCTTGAAACACGTTCTAACATTGTAATATGTTTTGGGGGCTTTCCCAGTGGCTCAGTGATAAAGATTCCAGCTGCAAATGCAGGAGACACAGGTTTGTTCCCTGAGTCAGGAAGATCACCTGGAGAAGAAAATGACAACCACTCCAGTATTCTTGACTAGAAAATCCCATGGACAGAGGAGCCTGCCAGGCTGTAGTTCATGGGGTCACAAAAGAGTCAGACATGACTTAACAACTGAGCAACAGTAGCAGTATGTTTTTACATGTGAATTTTCTGGTTTTAATGCTTACTTTTATAGTACATGGTTACACAAAATATGTAGTTCACACAATATGTGCATGACGCTCAGACTGCCTTTTCAGTTCTCCTGACTTTGGAGTTCTAGTTCTTGAGTGTAGTATTTTACTCTCTACTTTCAATAAATGTAAAGAATCTCAAGTACATTCAAAACCAAAATCTGTGGCAGTGGAGATCAGCTACCAGCTTAAATCCTAAAAGATAACAGCAATATAACATAATTAAGAGACAAGAAATTGAGTTGTAAATAGATTTGAAGAGTTGGAGGTTGCTTTATCTAGAAAAGACAAAGTATATAGTGATTCTTTGCAAAGTGATTCTTTGCAACATTCCCATTTCTGTTTCTGTCAAATTCCTAGTGAGTTTTGTTGTTGTTCAGTTCCTAAGTCATATCTGACTCTTTATGACCCCTTAAACTGCAGCACACCAGAGTTCCCCCTCCTTTACTGTTCCAGGAGTTTGCTCAAACTCATGTCCGTTACATCTATGATGCCATCCAACCATCTCATTCTCTGCTGCCCCCTTTTCCTCCCACCCTCAGTCTTTCCCAGCATCAGTCTTTTCCAATGAGATGGCTGTTTGTATCAGGTGGCCAAAGTTAGAGCTTCAGTTTCAGCATCAGTCCTTAAGAGAGTTGATTTCCTTTAGGATCAGGAGTTGATCAGGAAATCAATCAGGGTTGATTTCCTTTAGGATTGACTCATTTGATCTCCTTGCTGTCCAGGGGACTCTAAAGAGTCTTCTGTAGCACCACAGTTTGGAAGCATCTATTTTTTGGTGCTCAGCTCCTCTGTCCATGGAATTCTCCAGGCAAGAATACTGGAGTGATTATTTCTCCTCCTCTCCAGGGGATCTTCCTTACACAGGGATCAAATCTGTGTCTCCTGCATTACAGGCAGATTCTTTACCATCTGCACCACCAGGAAAGCCCGTCCTAATGAGTTTGGTTCTAAAATTTTTGATGATTTATTTACTTATATTTTTCTCTACAGCATCTCATTAGATAATCTTGCATCCTATATTTTTCTCTATGTGGACATGCAGCTTACTCGAATTGGCAAGCATCAGTCATCTTTACTCTTAAACCCATCATCAACTACTTCCAAATATAGACAACACTTTATTTTCCATCAAGTGATGTTTTAATCTTGAATTTTTATATTAAATGACTGCATATTATTTAAGTATTCTTGTTTTATGTGGAATCCATTAATGTATCCACCTGATTTTTCTGTTTTACAATAACATAGCTTTTTTTTTCTTTTCTTGTACTTTGCATGAAGAAACTATCAAATCCTTTTTTTTTTTTTTTCCCGAAGACAACATATGCAGGAGTATTCATTACTCCACGAAAATAGATCTGATATTTTGGTACCCAGAATTCTCCTTCTGTATGCCAGATGCTTGAAGCCACGTGGCACTTATCATATTTTAAACAAATAAATGTGAATTATACAAGATGGGTAAAGGGCAGTGTTACTTGTGTGCTATCATTATTTAGACTATATTAATCTTCCCTGAAATGTTAAATATCATTTAAAGAAGGAATTCTGCAATTCAGGGAATAGATACAAATAAATCAACATATTGAACTAACCTCATGCATAACATTGGAATTCTGCAACTCAGGGAACAGATACAAATAATCAACATATTGAACTAACCTCATGCATAACATTGGAATTCTGCAATTCAGGGAATAGATACAAATAAACCAACATATTGAACTAACCTCATGCATAACATTGGAAGTCTTTGAGACAAAGAACACATACTTTATGTTGACATAAAACACAAAATGTAAAAGGTCATTGAATTGTGGACATATTATTTTATATGAACAGCTGTCTCCTTGTTCTCAAAGAGATTTTTTAAAATATTATTTGTGGTACCTCATTGTGGTCTTGATTTGCATTTCTCTGGTTATAAGTGATGTTGAACATCTTTTCATGTGTTTGTTAGCCATCTGTATGTCTTCTCTGAGGAAAAGGGAACCCTCTTACACTGTTGGTGGGAATGCAAACTAGTGCAGCCACTATGGAAAACAGTGTGGATATACACCCAAGACGGATTCATGTCAATATATGGCAAAACCAATACAGTAATGTAAAGTAAAATAAAGTAAAAATAAAAATAAAAAAAATTAAATTATTATTTATGGGAATATTTTATGTTAGATAAAAGGAAGATTTCTATAAATTCAATTTCAAAATTTGTGATGAAAATAGTCTTATATCAACTGTATAAATGTGTAGTGTGATACAACTTAAAAATCATAAATACATATATATCTTTATATATTTATTTTATCATTCTATTACATGTTGATGTTAAAATTTTCTTACATACTTTTTGTTGATATCTGATAATGAGTATAGTTGCTAGCATAGTTTGTTTATCTTATTTATTTCTTGTATGCTTCTACTCTGTCTATTAGATTTTTCTTTTGTGCACACATGATAAGTCGCTCAGTCATGTCCAGCTCTTTGTGACCCTATGGTTGGTAGCCTGCCAGGCTCCTCTGTCCAAGGGATTTTCTAGGAAAGAATATTTAAGTCAATAGCCATTCCCTTCTCCAGGGGATCTTCTGACCCAGGGAATGAACCTGCTTCTCTTTCATTGCAGGCCGGTTCTTTACCCACTGAGCCACCTGCAAGGCCCAGTTTTCTCATTATTACATCCTAATTCTATTTAAATGACTCCTTAAGTAGTTTTCCTACCCATAGACGCTTTTCTTTTAGAAAATTCCCTTTAGGTGCTTATTTATCCTAACATATTACTGTTTCAGGCCTCTTGTTTCACTTCAGCTTCCGTGGTTTTCTGTCTTCTAGACATAAAACTCAACTGTTTCAGCATACCTCCTATATTGCACCAGAAGGTAGACAAGAGTTTCTTAATTCTCTTCTTTACCTTATCCTCAAATCACAGGCTACTCAGTATGCTTAGGATTTCTCTTCATTTTGCTTTCAGCAGTCAAAAGCATGGAAGATACCCTATCTGTCCTCTCAGACAACACTAAACACCTAGGATGTTTATCAATATTTCACCAATATTCATCAATATTTAACTTAAAATGATATTTTAAAATGGAGATGAATGTTAGTTATCACTTTCTATATGGAAAAGCTACATAAACACCTATGAATAGATTGTGTGCACGTAAGCACGTATGAAAGAAATATACATAAATCTATGGATCTCTGGCAAAAATAGTGATAGGTGGAGGTTATATTTTAAATAATGTTGGAGGTTTTCTTCAATAGTCATATAATACACAAAGAAAAAGATGTATGAAATTTTAAACAGGAAAACTTGTGAAAATTGTTTGTAAAACACCTAACTCTTTCATAATATAATTAATTTAGTAATTGTGTTTTATGGCACCATCTTTCAGTGTTCTTAAAAAATATTTGTGTTCTTGAACTGTAATTTAAATCCTCTCCTGTTCATTTTTCACATGCAAATCTGGTCTCCTCAACTAGCTTGTTTGGGTCCTTGGGGAAGACGACTTTTTCATATGTTACTATGAACAGTTAAAAGTAACACATAGAGACCTGGTATAGAGTAGGGAATTTAGTATTTTTTTATATGATGTAATTTGACTTTGTCATTTTCTATGAGAATTCTACTCATGGAATAGCTCATAGCTACTGTCTATGTAGAATCTTTTGTTCTACACTTTAATGTTTTGAACATATAATCAAACTTGCATTTTAATTTTATATAAATATGTATGTGTGAATTTAGGAAATTTCCTCAGGATAACAGATTTATTAAATCCAAAATCTGATTATATCCATTATCCTTTCTAACAAATATTTCTTATTTATCTTAATTCTCAAGTTCTCCTAATAATTAAACATAGGCTATTAAAAGAATATTTTTACTTTAGTAAGAAACATAAATAGTATGTTTTCTTGTGGTCCATAGATTGATAGAGTGAATAAAAGAGTAACAAAATGTAAATATTCATATAATGTTGTATAGTGATACTTTTAATAGTAGAGAACTTTTCAGTTTGTTCTTATGAAATTTTTTGCTACAGGTACAAGATACCACAATGCAAACTAGTTGAAACCAAATGTGTGACAAACAGAGATTGGAGATGGAATACAAATTTTAGAAGACTTAACAGGGTAGGTGACAAAAAGAAAGTATTTCTCCTTCAGGATCAGTTTCATTTCATCATGTTTCTCTCATGGCTGAGATAGAAGCTCTTTGAAAGCTGCAGTGGTAATTGCTCAGTCCTCAGCATCTAGAATGGTATGCCTGGTTTATTGCACTCAAACAATATTTGTTGCATGGACAGAAACAGTTGAATCTGGTATCCCAGGGCCAGAATAATATATTCTGTTTGCTCCAGTAGAATAGTTCTGAAAGTGAAAGTGAAAGAGTTAGTTACTCAGTTGTGTCCGACTCCTCCCTGGTGGCTCAGAGGTTAAAGTGTCTGCCTCCAATGTGGGAGACCTGGGTTGGATCCCTGGGTCGGGAAGATTCCCTGGAGAAGGAAATGGCAATCTACTCCAGTATTCTTGCTTGGAGAATCCCGTGGACAGAGAAGCCTAGTAGGTTACAGTCCATGGGGTCACAAAGAGTCGGACACGACTGAGCGACTGAACTGAACTGATTGATAGTTATGTCTCTGTCCTTTATATATTTGTTCAGTAGCAACAATAAAGACAGAAACCACAGCTGGAAGTATAGCATATATGCAATTTTTTTTCTGAGAAAATGCATGAGCTGCAATCTTCCAGAAGCAAATTAATTCCAGTTCTTTTGAATGTTGTTTTCCATACCTTCTCTTTGAATCCCCAAACTGCTTATAAAGTATTACAGTTCCTTCCAACAGTACTTCTAAATGTTCTTTGAAATTTCTAGTAACTTTGGTGAAATGGTATTAAAAAGCATTGTTTCAATTCATGTAATGGGTGTGCGTTGTGCTAAGCTGCTTCAGTCATATCTGACTCTGTGTGACCCTATGCACTGTAGCCTGCCAGGCCGCATGTCCATGGAATTCTCCAGGCAAGAACACTGAGGTGTTGCCATGCCCTCCTCCAGGGGATCTTCCATACCTAGGGACTGAACCCACCTCTCTTACATCTGCTACATTGGCAGACAGGTTTTTACCACTAGTGCCACCTGGGAAGCCCCATGTAGCAGGTGCTTAATGATAAATCTCAGCTACAATTTAAATCCTGAAATATGTTATTTGGTTTTATGTGGTTTTGCTTGTTGTATCAAAATATAGGTGATCATTTTAATATTAACACCAGGCTACAGAAATAGGGCTCCAAATTGGAAAGCTGGAAAGCAGTTATTTTTGGCATAGGAATAACTTAAGCAGAAAAGCTAGGACTTTAATATTACCTCTTATAAAAATTATCATTCTAAAATGAAAATTTATCAGTTTTCCAAATCGTTCTCCCTACTCTTCTACCTTCAACTTCCTAAGTTGCAAGTACTACTGAAGAAAGTAGTACTTGCTGTTACCTTTGGAATGATTTAGAAATGACTGTTAGGTTGCTGTTATTAAATCTATGTTTATATAAATATGAGAAAGTCTTATTCCATCAAAAATGTCATAATTTAAATTAGTCTTCACACATTTTAATGTTGTTCTGCATTGTTCTTAATGAAGCTCAGACCTGTGAGATCATATGCTATTATTGACTGAATTCTAGCTGTTTTGTGTGCATTATACATTTGACAAGAATTCAGCTTCAGAAGAAGCAATTCATTTACATAGAAAATGCTTTGCTATAAGCAAACCAAAGCATGCCTGTATCCAAATATAGAAACATGTTGGTGGATCAATAGTTTTATATTGTGGAGAATACATATTTACACACACAGACACACGTAAGACATGTACATGTATTCTCTTGGGTTCAGATGATGAAGATAAAATATATCTTGTGCTTGAGGGCATTTGATTTCCTCTCATTTACACTTGATCTTTTGTTCACTTGTTATATTTATTTTTTGTATGTTTCATAGTTGATTTATCATTTAATTGATAAACAATGAGAATACCATATGTACCATTCTATACATGCTTTCTCATTTAAGAACCCTCCAAAAAGTTAAAGATAAGTTTTTTCACTTATGAAGAGACTGAGGTCTTAATCTCAGCAAGTTTTAAAAGACAAACCTAATTTAAAATATATCCCCATGCTGTGAACCAACATTCTGTACTTTCTGCCCTACAATAAAAGGGGTAGGGTGGGTGGACCTAAATTTTGTTGCCTTTTCTGAACATAAATAATCAGAAGTTATGTACACGGTTACCAGAATTATTATGCTTTATTTAAATATCATATCACTTTGGGGGGCATGTGAAGAAGCATGCTGTGAATAATGTTAAAGTTTTATGGTGAAACTCTAAGCTGTAGTGAATTATTTTTATTTAGATTATATTTTAACATGTTGAAGAAATCTGACAGTTGAGCAGTTTTCCAATTAACATAATCAATACACAAGCAAATCTGTGAAGAAACATTAGAATCATTCAAAGTTAGAACTAATATGAATAATTGATTTAACTTTTCATTTTAACCCTTGAAAGCAGCCTAAATCAGAGTGGAATTTATAAATTGATTACTCTTTGAATGAGTACAAATACCTAAGGCTAGGTCTTATATTTCATTGCATAGCTTTCTTACAGCTCCTTAAATGTGTTGTTTTTCTTGATTCATTTTGATTTTCAAACCTGAGTTTGATTTACTTTAATGTGTTGTCAAAGAGCATGGAAAGGAGAAATAGTTTTCTTATAACTCTTATTCATTATGGCCAATTGAAACTAAATAGTCAGTCAACTGTTACCTGATCCGTGACCACCAGCATTGATTGGCTTCTATCTTTTCGAAAGACAGAGGCAGAAAAGAAATGTCTAAAATGTTTACATTAGATGGCTTTCTATTTCTTTACTCAGCCTGGATACATATGTCTTTGTGACTCTGGGAGAGGTGACAGTCATTGATTCTGTTCAGTTCAGTTCAGTCGTTCAGTTGTGTCCTACTCTTTGAGACCCCATGGACTGCAATATGCCAGGCCTCCCTGTCCATCACCAGCTTCCTGAGTTTACTCAAATCCAACAAGTTGGTGATACAATCCAGCCATCTCATCCTCTGTCATCCCCTTCTCCTCCTGCCATCAATCTTTCCCAGTTCAAGGTCTTCTCAAATGAGTCAGTTCTTCACATCAGGTGGCCAAAGTATTGGAGTTTCAGCTTCAGCATCAGTTCTTCCAATGCATATTCAGGACTGATTTCCTTTAGGATGGACTGGTTGGATCTCCTTGCAGTCCAAGGGACTCTTAAGAGTCTTCTCCAACACCACAGTTCAAATACATCAATTCTTCAGCACTCAGCTTTCTTTATAGTCCAACTCTCACATCCCTACATGACTACTGGAAAAACTATAACTGACTACACAGGCTTTTGTTGGCAAAGTAATGTCTTTGTTTTTTAATATGCTGTCTTGGTTGATCATAATTTTTCTTCCAAGGAGCAAGTGTCTTTTAATTTCATGGCTGTAGTCACCATCTGCAGTGACTTTGGAGCCCCCCAGAATAAAGTCATTAATAATGAAAAGCTTATTCAGGAATTATGCATGGAAAGATGGAAGTTACATTTAATGGAAAAAATTATAGATACTATTAGTAGTGTATTCTCTGCAATTATGTATACTCTTGTCTATCCCTTAATTAAAACATATTAGAGTATCTGTGACAGAAGAGATAAACTGAAAATACTGTTCTGAGAGAGAGTTTCAGCCAGAGAGGATGGATTACACATACTCTGCCCCCAGTTTTGCTTCAGATTTGAGGGGCCACAAGGCCTGAGAAGCAAGAGCAGACTGAAAAAAGTAGGTGAGGAAGACACAAATGTCTTATTCGAAGTTTTGGAATAGGACTACATAGCTGTTGTGTAGTATGCACATTTTAATCAGTTAATCCACGACTCTTACACAGCCAGTACAGGAAATTAAGGGAAACAAATGGGATCTAGATTCAGAGTTTTGTTTTTAACTTAATTTTGGCCAACACGTGAATGGGGAAACCTCGAAGAGATATTGAGGATTTTGAGGACATTTCTTACCTTCTGCTACCCGGGATTCCCATAAGCCTAAGTTCATGTTGAGCTTAACTGCTGTTCTTTTTCATAGAAAATCAACACAGAAAGACATTCCATCATACTCTAATTTTGTCAACTAACAATGACAGTAAGTATATGCTCTAAACACATTAAAATTACTTTTTTGTCTTTAGAAATTAGTTCTGGAAATTATGCCTGTAGTTCTCTGGTATCTGATGAAGAGGTTCTATCTTCCTCATTTCATTCATCCATTGTTTCACAACTTTTTTTTTTTTTTTTTTGGAAACTCTCCCCTGCCAGGTATTTCTTAAAAAATACTCATTCATTCCAAATAGGGAGATCATAACTAAATTTATGTGCACTGTTCAAATAGTATACTTCTATCCCCAATCTAGGTGAAACAAATCACCTTTAGTTCAACAGTTTTATTTTTGATCTTGCCAGATTTATCATCTGGACGATGAATTACCAGGTGCATGTGGAGGACATTAATGACACATTCATATAATTTCTTTTTCTCTGGCAATCCAAACTACAAAAAAATATAATTCTGATTGCTCTTCAGTTTGGAGCTGTACTGAAATTGATTACTGGAACTCTGACTTCCAGTATCACTGCCACTGGCAGGCCTGGAGGTGAGATCTTTCCCAGTTCTTTGAAATGCTCTGACAGATCCATCTTCTTGTTTTATGTCCACAGCCCCCTTTTGTGGTCTCTTATTTCATCTCACTTCTGAATATTTCATTGTAAAATGAATGGAAATATGTGTGCTTTTAGCCTTATCTAGTCAAGTATTCTCTGGCTACTTGTTTTGCAATAAAGCAGGCAGTAATGCACTCACTGGCAATAGAGAGGAGTGTTTTCCTTTCTTTTTGTGTCATCACTTCTGCTTATTTCTGCAAATAATAAATGATCGCTTTGCCTCACATTCTGTTTTATTAATGATTTTATTTTATAAAAGCACATATGTATAGATAGTAGGTATTAAATATGTATACATTCAGAAATAAAAATTATATTTTAAGAGTAAAATCAGATATCATTTTACATGCATTAAGGAAGGTTCTATTAGGAAGTATTCTCATGTTTTCATATTTCTTATCTCTGCAAGGGAGTAGATAGAGGTCACATATGGTGATTATAAGCATGTGCTTTCTCTGAATTTTATTTCTGTCTCTGTCACATAATTTGCTGTGTAACCTTGAGCAAGTTATTTCAATCTTCTATCTCTCAATGCTTTCATCTGTAAAACTGAGGAAACCACCAATATACAAAGGTTAGCATTAAGAGCAAATTAAGGAATTAAAGCAACTGAAGATAGTCCTTGACACCTATTAAGTATTAAATAAAAGTTAGATACTATACCTGTAGTATTGATAAGGTTTCAACAAATGTTGTATCTGAAAAGTGGCTTTATAGCTTGATGTTACTGAAAGAATTATACTATTCATGAAAAGTATGTTTTTTTCCACTCTTTTTTTTTTTTTTTCTGGCAGCTAGAACAGTACTTGGACATAAAATTGGTATTCAACATAATATATTTTCTGATAGATTGAATTAAAGAATGAGTGAATGAATGATTATCTGAAGGAGAGACTGTGTATATATACATATATATATATACACACACACAATATTTAGAATATGTGGATAATTTATATATTTTATGAAAGTTAAAGTTATTAGTATAGTGATTAATTATTCTATATAGATAGGGAAGCCTGACATGCTGCAGTCCATGGGGTTGCAAAGAATTAGATACAAATGAGTGACTGAACTGAGCTGATGGTTACTGATTAGCTACTTTGAAAACAGGCAATTTTGAGCGTAGAAAATGTAAGGACAGACAATTAAGCTGTTGGTTAAGAAATCTGTACAACTAGCAGGACTTTCAGTCAGTTCAGTTCAGTCACTCAGTCATGTCCGACGCTTTGCGACCCCATGGACTGCAGCATACCAGGCCTCCCTGTCCATCACCATCTCCTGGAGTTTACTCAGACTCATGTCCATTGAGTCAGTGATGCGATCCAATCATCTCATCCTCTGTCATCCCCTTCTCCTCCCGTCTTCGATCTTTCAGGCATCAGGGTCTTTTCAAATGAGTCAGTTCTTCGCATCAGGTGGCCAAAGTATTGGATTTCAGCTTCAGCATCAGTCCTTTCAATGAATAATCAGGACTGATTTCCTTTAGGATGGACTGGTTGGATATCCTTTCAGTCCAAGGGACTCTCAAGAGTCTTCTCCAACACCACAATTCATAAGCATCAATTCTTCAGCGTTCAGCTTTCTTTATAGTTCAACTCTTACATCCATACGTGACCACTGGAAAAACCATAGCCTTGACTAGACAGACCTTTGTTGGTAATGTCTCTGCTTTTTAATATTCTGTCTAGGTTAGTCATAACTTTAGGAGGACGTTAGGATCTGATATACTGTGGAAAGGATACTTACATGCCACAAGGCCTGGAACCCTGCTTTTAGCTATGGTTTTTAAATCTTCCTTAATGCACTTAACAGCTCTAAAACTCTGTTTTCTATTATATAATCTGCTAGCTTCACTAGGCTGCTGAAATCAGTGTAAACTGTAATATTCCTAGTTGATTTCTCATGAGTTAGAATGATGTAACTCCTTTCTCTTCCCCACTTATACTGCTTGCCAGCACATTTCCTGTGTTCCTCCTCCCCACTCTGGAAGTCTCTTAAAACTGTATAAATCATGTATCAGCTGGATTTATCCACCTGGTAAGGGCTAGGTGAAGATAGACTTGAATTCCTACTTCATGCCCTTTTCTATGGAAAAGCCTAAAGCCTTTCTTAAAAATTGTACAAACTCCTCACACTGTCCTGTTTTTTCAATCATTTCAAGCTCTTTTCTGCATTCATCTCCACTCCTGCATTGGGCAGCTCTTGTCTTATATACAGTGTCAAACCAAATGTGGTGTAGAGTTAAAAGGAATGCATTGTGACAGTGAAACAAGCTATCTGATGTTGAATATTTGATATTCCTATGTTAAAATAATTCTTTTTATTTTGTATGTGGCTCAGTGATTCCCATTCAGCCTTCCTATTCTTCCCAGCCCCAAATCCCTTTTCTCTGGTGATACCACTGATATAGTTACTTCTTTGAGTCTTTTTTTCCTGCTATACAACCTTTGCAGACAATTATCTTCTACCTCAAGCTCCTTATCAAGACATTTTCCTGAAAATGACAGCTTTCCTCCCTAAGATATTTTGTTACTGACAATATTCTGTACCTCCAAAATTTGATCAGGCATACTCATTTTTTGTGTGTATGCCAATGAAATATGAGAAAAAGTTATGTGTTTAACCTCCTTGTTTTGCCTTAAAGTAAATCCTTGGTTTCTCCTCTTTTACCTGTCCTCCTTTGACAGTTTTGTTGGTCATCTGTCTCAGAAATCATAAAGAAAGTGTGACATGCAATAGATATAAGATCTTGAACCTTGATGCTTTTGAAAAGCAGAATCGTATGAGCTTGGATTTCCTAGTGAAAAAGGAATATAGACTTCTCTTTTTAGTTGATCTCTTTGCTAAGCTGGGTCTAAGTTACATGTGGTGAACATATCTTAGTTAATAAATTAATCATTTTCCTGAGAGCAAAGCATTCAAAACACAAATTTGCTTTTACAGTTGATAAATTCTATCCTTAAGGTAATTAGCCAAGAATTATCAGTTGGTTCAGGGAATTTCATGACTAGGCAATGGGGGAGACAAATATAAGAAAGAAAATTCCAAGGAAACAATTGTATATTTTATTTAAAATACAATACTGCCATGTTGACAGGAATGAGGCATCTATTAATATATTGAAATCTGAAAGGATTTCAGTCTGCTATAGGATTATCTGTAGGAAGAAAGCAGTGCACCCTCTCTACTTTGAGATGTCTTTTTTTTACCTGCAGTAATGCCTTTTAAAAATATATCACAGGAATTAATTGATAAAATTAAAAATGATGAAAACAACAATTTAAAAACATTATTATATTACCACAAAAAAAGGTAGAAACATTTTATTCAATTGATTGACTTCAGTTCTCTAAAATAAAAAACTGGGGTACCACCTCATGAACCAGGTATAACCAAATTTGTACAAGCAATTTGCTAATTCCCCTTAATAATAGTCTTATCAGTATAGTTCTTACCAACTGCAGTCTTGAAAAAGCAAGATATAGCTATACCCTTGGGTTATGCTGTAACACTCAAAGATATACAGTGATGAGCTTTCTACCAAGAGATGGTGAATATAAAACAGCATGAGAGACAGTGAACAATGGGACTCATTATCTTTTGTGTATAGAAATATTTTTATTTGGAAGTTATAATTAGTCTTTCCTAGGTTAGCAAGATAACCATGTAGTTAAAGCAAGAGATGATGAAAGAGCCTTGGATGTCAATCAAAGACAATTGATAACCAATCATAATAAATTAAGCAGTGGGTTGTACATATCAATCTGCTCATCAGAAGTAGATCTGGGAAGATAAAGATGACAGTGGTAATGTGGGAGGTGAGAAGGGAAGTTAACTTCAGACATCATGTCTTGTCAAGTGTGTGTCATGGAACATGTTCCTGTCACTCAAAAAGAAAAGTTATGCCATCAAAGAAAGTAGTTTTAAAAAATAGTTTATGATGTTTGTGTTCAGTTGGCCATTAAACATTAAGACACACTTTCAGAACCAAAGAGTGAATGATAAGAATTTGGAGTAACTGCTACCAGGATCTGCAGAAACTGTGAAGTAGATTCACACATATTAGATTGGTGCAAAAGTGATACCGGTTTTGCATTGTTGAACGTTGCCATTTGATTCTGGAATACATGGGCTTCCCAGGTGGTTGAGTGGCAAAGAACCTGCCTGCCAATGCTGGCGGAGAAGGCAATGGCACCCCACTCCAGTACTCTTGCCTGGAGAATCCCATGGATGGAGGAGCCTGGTCGGCTGCAGTCCATGGGGTCGCTAAGAGTCGGACACGACTGAAGTGACTTAGCAGCAGCAGCAGCAGCCAATGCTGGAGACTTAAGAAACTCAAATTTGATCCCTGGATTGGGAAGATCTCCTGGAAGAGGGCACGGCAACTTACTCCAGTCTTCTTGCCTGGAGAACCCTTGGACAGAGGAGCCTGGCGGGTTACAGCTCATAGGGTCACAAAGAGTCAGACACAACTGAAGTGATCTAGCATGCATACACAAAATTACTTGTTAAATATATGTGGGGTTTTTTATGTATTTTTATTTTAATGTGCATTTCTTGCTTTATGTTGTTTATGAATTATTACTTGCTGTTTATTTTATATGTACTTTAGACTGTGAAAATGATATTAGACAAAAAAGCAAATTTGAGTAATTTTCTTATTCAAGTTCCAAAAGGATCTTAAAATAGTGCAGACAACTTGCAACATCAACACCACATTTGGCCCAGGGACTGCTAATGAACATACAGTGCAGTGGTAGTTCAAGAAGTTCTGCAAAGGAGACAAAAGACTTGAAGATGAGGAGCTTAGTGGCCAGCCCTCAGAAGTTAACGACCAACTGAGAGGTTCATCGAGGCTGATCCTCTTAACAACTGCACGAGAAGTTACCCACGGACTCAACTTTGACAATTCTACAGTTATTTGGTATTTTAAGCAAATTGGAAAGGTGAAAAAGCTCAAAAAGAGGTGCCTCATGAACTGACTACAAATCAAAAAAAAAAAATCATCATTTTCAAGTGTTGTCTTCTCTTATTCTATGCAACAACACTTAGCCATTTCTTGACTGGATTGGGACATAAGAGGAAAAGTGACTTTTAGATGACAGCATGATGCCTAGCTCTGTTAGAATGGAGAAGAAGCTCCAAAACACTTCCCAAAACCAGACTTGCACCAAAAACAAACAAACAAACAAACAAACAAAAAACCCAAAACAGCGGGGGTGGGGTCATGATCTGTTTGGTAATCTGCTGCCAGTCTGATCCACTAAAGCTTTTTGAATCCTGGTGAAACCATAACATCTGAGGAATATGCTCTGCAAATCAGTGAGATGCACCAAAAAGTACATCTGCAACTGGCATTAGTGAAAAGAAAAGGGCCTAATTCTGCCAATGACAATGCCTGACCCCATGCCACACAGCCAACACTTTGAAAAATTGAATGAATTGGGCTATGAAGTTTTGCCTGACCTGCTGTATTCACCTGACCTCTTGCCAATTGATTACCATTTCAATATCTCAGCTTTTACAGAGACAATTCTTACACAATTAACAGAATGAAGAAAATGCTTTCCAAGGGTTCATCAAATTCGGAAGCATGGATTTTTATGACAAAGGAGTTAGCAAACTTATGCCTTGTGGGCAAAAATGTGTTAATTCTAATGTTTTCTATTTTGATTAATAAAGATGTGTTTGAGCCTAGATTTAAATATCAGGGTCTGAAACCACAATTACTTTTGCACCAGCCTAATAGAACCTTTGCCATTCTATTGCTTTCATCTATTTCTTTGCACTGATCAATGAGGAAGGCTTTCTTATCTCTCCTTGCTATTCTCTGGAACTCTGCATTCAAAAGGGGGAATATCTTCCCTTTTCTCTTTTCTCTTTAGCTTCTCTTCTTTATTTTTTCTTCTTTATCTTTACCTTTATTTCTCTTTATATTTGCTTTTATTATAAAGATTTCTTCCTTATTTTTGCCTTTATTTCTCTGCAAATAAATAAAGAAAAACAATAGAATGGGAAAGACTAGAAATCTCCTCAAGAAAATTAGAGATATCCAAGAAACACTTCATGCAAAAATGGGCACAGTAAAGGACAGAAATGGTATGGATCTAACAGAAGCAGAAGATATTAAGAAGAGGTGGCAAGAACACAGAAGAATAATACAAAAAAAAAAAAAAAATCTTCACGACCCAGATAAACATGATGGTGTGATCACTCACCTAGAGCCAGACATCCTGGTATGAGAAAACACGTGGGCCTTAAGAAGCATCACTACAAACAAGGCTATTGGAGATTATGGAATTCCAATTGACTTATTTCAAATCCTAAAAGATGATGCTATGAAAGTGCCACACTCAATATGCCAGCAAATTTGGAAAACTCAACAGTGGCCGCATGACTGGAAAGGGTCAGTTTTCATTCCAATCTCAAACAAAGGCAATGTCAAAGAATGTTCCAACTACTGCACAGCCAAAGAATGTTCCAACTACTGCACAATTGCACTCATCTCACCCACTAGCAAAGTAATGCTTAAAATTCTCCAACCAGGCTTCAAGCCAGTATGTGAACTGTGAACTTCCAGATGTTCAAGATGTATTTAGAAAAGGGAGAAGAACCCAAGATCAAATTGACAACATCCACTGGATCATTGAAAAAGCAAGAGAGTTCCAGAAAAACATCTACTTCTGGTTTATTAACTATGCCAAAATCTTTGAGTGTGTTTATCACAACAAACTGTGAAAAATTCTTCAAGAGAGAGAAATACCAGACCACCTTATCTGCCTCTTGAGAAATCTGTATGCTGGTCAAAAAGCAACAGCTAGAACCAGACATGCAACAGCAGACTGGTTCCAAATTGGGAAAGGATTACGTCAAGGCTGTACATTGTCACCTTGCTTATTTAACTTACATACAGAGTCCATCATACGAAATGCCCGGCTGAAATGATGAAGCACAAGTTGGAATCAAGATTGCCAGAAGCAATATCAATAACCTCAGATACACAGATGACACCACCTTTGTGGCAGAAAGCAAAGAACTATAGAGCCTCTTGATAAAAGTGAAAGAGGAGAGTGAAAAAGATGGCTTAAAACTCAGCATTCAAAAAACTAAGATCATGGCATCTGGTCTCATCACTTCATTGCAAATAGATGAGGAAACAATGGAAGCAGTGACAGACTTTATTTTCTTGGCCTCCAAAACCACTGCAGATGGTGACTACAGTCACAAAATTGAAATATGCTTGCTCCTTGGAAGAAAATGTATGACCAACCTAGACAACATATTAAAAAACAGAGACATTACTTTGCTGACAAAGGTCCATCTAGTCAAAGCTATGGTGTTTCCAGTAGTCATATATGGATGTGAGAGTTGGACTATAAAGAAAACTGGATCAAGTGCCAAAGACTTGATCCTTTTAAACTGTGGTGTTGGAGAAGACTCTTAAGAGTCCCTTGGACTGTAAGGAGATCAAACCAGTACATCCTAAAGGAAATCAGTCCTGAATATTCATTGAAATGACTGATGCTGAAGCTGAAACTCCAATACTTTGTCCACCTGATGTGAAAACTGACTCGTTTGAAAAGACCCTGATGCTGGGGAAATTGAAGGCAGGAGGAGAATGGGATAACACAGGGTAAGAGGATCCCATCACCAACTTGATGGACATGAGTTTGAGCAAGCTCTGGGAGTTGATGATGCACAGGGAAGCCTGGCATGATACAGTCCATGGGATTACAAAGGGCTGGACACAAGTGAGCAACTGAACTGAACTGACTGAATAGAATCTTGGAGTCATCAAAGGAATTGGGGAGTACAGTTCTGACTATCTTAAACAGCCTTGTCCCTCTAATTTCTCTTGATGTGCTATGAGAAGTAGTTGGTGAAGAAGGTGGTGACAGAGAGAAATACTTTTGGAAGAAACAGGGAGTCTGTAGAATCATAGGTAGGATTTACCCTTCAGATGTCACAGATAGTATCTTTTGAGAAAGACATAAGCTCTATACTTATTTTGTTATGTATATGTTACTGTACAGAAGGAGCTGTGGGTTGGGTCACTATTCAAAGTAAACTAAGTGAGCCAGAAGGACAGACGAGTGTGTGAGCTGTAGCATTGCCTACCCTATATCCAACTTCAGAACTTCAAAATGACTAATCCTCTAATTCTGCCTTTCCAATCTCATGCAGATTTCTCTTGTGAACAACTCTATCCTGAAACAATACAGGGAAGATAGTTTTTCAATAAATACTCCCAACTTCGCTGAACTGGTACCATACATAACCACCAAAGTTCATATATTATATACACATCTATTTTTTAAAATTTTAATAATGGTTAACTTCCAAATGAAGAAAATGGCTAATAATACGCTGTGTGCTTTGTGCTCAGATGCTCAGTCCTGTCTAACTCTTTGTGACCCTATGAACTATAGCCCGCCAGGCTCCTCTGTCCATGGGATTCTCTAGGCAAGAATACTGGAGTGGGTCACCATGCCCTCCTCCAGAGGATCTTCCTAACCCAGGGGCCGAACATGCAACTTTTATGTCTCCTGCATTGGCAGACAAATTGTATACCACAGTGCCACCTTAAACTCACCTTAGAACTCAGTTTTACCTTACATGAGACAAATAACCCATGCATAGCTGACAACATGCCAACATCCAATGAAAGAACATATGAAGTTTTTTAATCCATTTTCACTCAACTTGTGTGTTGTAACATTAATATGAAAAGATAAAGTTAACTATTAATTCATCTTGTGTTAATGTAGGTAACTTGCTAATATGAAGGAAAAAGGAAACTTTAATAAATGCATACTTAAATATATTCAAATCAAGACAACAAAGAAATGCTCATAATTCAGTTCAGTTCAGTTCAGTCGCTCAGTCATGTCTGACTCTTTGTGACCCCATGAATAGCAGCACGCCAGGCCTCCCTGTCCATCACCAACTCCTGGAGTTCATTCAGACTTGTGTCCATCAAGTCAGTGATGCCATCCAGCCATCTCATCCTCTGTTGTCCCCTTCTTCTGCCCCCAATCCCTCCCAGCATCAAAGTCTTTTCCAATGAGTCAACTCTTCACATGAGGTGGCCAAAGTTATTACAGTTTAAAAAATATATTTATTTTTATTTATTTATTTGACTGTGCTCAGTCTTAGTTGCAGCATGCAAGATCTAATTCCATATCAGGAATAGAACCTGGGTCCCTTGTGTTCAGAATGTGTATTCTTAGCTACTGGACCACCAGGGAAGTCCCATTTATTAAAATTTTATTTTTTTTTTAGTTTTTATTTTTTTTAATTCTAAGACTGTTTTTTTTCCCCTTAAGGAAAATAAACATCTTTTAAAAATAGCTTAATACACATAATTTTCAGTGTCTAGCAATATACTAATATAAAGTGCTTAGTATACTGCTGTGTTTGTTGTTTAGTCACTCAGTCATGTCCGACTCTGTGAGCTCGTGGACTGCAAACCCACCAGACTGCTCATATTACAATTTTAGTTTCTGTGATCTTTTTAAATCATTTCTTCTGGTGGTCAAATGATGAACCCCATAAGAAAAATTTCTTTCCCTTCATGATAAAAGAACTACCTTTATCTGTTAAGCATCTATTTCACTTTGAACTCAGCAAATACCGGACCGGCTGTGTTTCCTTGCCTGTGGAATTACCCGAAGGATCTAGGCTAAGATTCTCAGAAATAGTGAGGACACCCAATTATATTTGAATTTTTGTTAAGTAATTATTTTTTGTTATAGATATTTGTTAAATATTACATGAGATACCCTTAAACTTAAAAAAAAATGTTGATTATCTGAAATTCAGTTGTAACTAGAAATGTTTTTTAAATACAGCATCTGTTACGTAGGCCATTTGTAGTTCTGTCTGTACTAGGTTTATTATAGTTTCTGTTGACTTTATTGTAGAGCATGGGCATATAAAGAATTTCTTCAGTGGTTCTCTTAGAATCCAGACATTCTCTTTATACTCATTGTGAGTTGACAATCCAATTTCCCCTTGATAAATTGGATCAATTCCCTCCAGCCTTGATATTAACATTCAAACCCCATTTCTGACCTGCTGATTTGCTGACATGAGAATTCCATGTTCTCAAGTAACAATCTCAACTTTCATTTGACTGAAACTGCTTCTATTTTGTCTAGTAGTAGCATGCATTCTTTGGGAATTAAGAACTCAGGATAATAAGAACCCCAAATTATAGAAAACAGAAACACAAATTCCCTCGTGGATCACAGAGGGTACTAGTGAGAGAAGCTAGTTGTGTGTCCATCCCTCAGTCCTATATCCACAAAATTGGCTTTGAGAGAAGCAGTATCATATATAGATTATGAACATCAGGCAATCACCATAGCCTAAAAGACATTAATGAACACTGCAGATCATTGCTACCCAACTAGGATTGTAACTGTATTAAAAAGGCCATTCTGTCTTTCTATCATCTCATATGCTTCAAAGTGACAGGAAACATGGTGAATTCCATGAGCTTGACTCATCATCATACTTAATTTGTCATAAGATGAATCCTGGGTGAAAAGCAGTGCTGTGTGAAATAATATGAGGATGAGTAAGGCATTTATATATTGTATTTTTTTGACAGAAGTATTACAGGCCAAAAGGCAAATTCGTAACCACAGAAGTTGTCTGTCCCAATAGGAAGGGGCATTACCCTTCCATGATGGAAGTGATCCAAGAAAACCAACAAGCCACCAGGTGGGTACAGATTTCCCAAGGGAATGGTGCCATATTGCATTCTCAGTGTGGTTTTGCAATTGGCAGTTTGGGCATTAAGCACAATGGAGCCAAATTCATCCTGTGGATAATAATCCATCTTGTTTAGCCCTTGCAAAACCTCTATTCCTTCTGTCATTGTCACTTTGTCCTTGAATTCACTGACTAAGGATAGAGGTGGCTGGAGAGACTGTCTGAAATCCGCCTAACAATCCATCTTGTCTACCTGCTTCTTAAGATCTTCTTTTGCTAAGGTCACTCTTTAGTGAGTGTTTGTATGGGAGACACATATTTTCACATTCTGGGCCCATGTAAAGTGGTCTATTTGCATACCTATTCCCTAGACTAACTCGTCTCCAATTATCCAATTATCCAGCTTGTGTGCCTTCCAAGTCCCTGTTCATCCTGCCAGAACATTAGTGACAGTTCATGAATCAGATCTACATCTCCAGCTCTCTACATTTTCAAGGGAAAATGAACACTCAATTACATTAGTTGAGGTTCTGTTCATTGACAAGATTTCTCTTCATTTCTGTCCTTCAGGCCTCTATGGTTATCACTGAGTAGGACTGTAGTTTAATGGCATTTTATTCAGGTGGTAAAAGCATAAATAGAAGGACCACTGTAAGTCAGACATGAGTGTTTTCTTCCTTGAACAACTGGGTCATAGCGAATTGCCCAGGAAACCATGAGTTGTTCTGTGAGGGAAAGTATTGGAACAAAAATAGGGCTCATGGGCTTCTGAGCCACTTACTCCTGAAACTTACTTGTACCCCCAAGACCTACTTGAGCCTGCTCTCATACTCCATTTGAAGATAAAGTGCAATTGTTTATGACAGATTTATGGCTGGACTATAAATTGGCTACTGGGTCCAATGGTTCATGGCCTTCTTGTTAGAACCTAACAAAACCCATAAGCAGTTTTCCAAAAGGAGAACTATTACCTGTAGGGTCTGGCATAGTTCTGATCCAGATTATGTGGGTTTGGGATTAATTCACCCATGAGGGCCTGCCATACACATTCCTCTCTACCAAAATTTAGAGCATTGTGTGATGTTATGATTGTAAAACTCAAGGGGCAGATCAGCCTTTATGGCATTTTGGATTTGTTGAAATCCTTCTCTTGTTTTAGGCCTCTCTCAAACCTGCAACCATTTTGGTCACTTGGTAACTGGGTAAGAATAGCACACTCAAGTCAGATATATGTTGCCTCCAAATTCCAAAAGAGAGCAATAGTCATCGTGGTTCTTTCTTCTAAGAATGGCCAGATGCAGCAACATTTCCTTATACCTTGGATTATACTAAGATGCTCCAGGTCGCTGAGCCTTTAGAAATTTTGCTAATGCAGTAGACACCTGAATTTTTATGGGATTTATTTTCTAATAATTGGTGCTCCCATATGTCTCAGCAAGGTGTCTAAAGTAGTTACTGCTTCTTGCTCACCAGTTTCTGTTGCATGAAACTATCAAGATAATGGAGTAGTATGATGTCTTGTAGAGGGAAAGGTGATCAACTGCTTGCAGACTAGATTATGGTGTGAGGTGTGGGAGTTGAAATAACTTTTGAAGGAGGACTATAGAAATGTATTGTTGGCTGAAAGAAAACAATTTCAAGGGTCTTTATTAATAAATATGGACCACAGTGGCTTGACCAGATTAAGAGCTATGTATCTGATTATGGACATATATTGAATTTTATATAAGCTATTTATCAACTCCTAAAATTTGTATCTGCTTATTGACACAAGCTTATAAATGGCATGATAAGACATATACATTTAATAGGCATGTACTTACACATACATAGAAAGTCTAGAGCACACATCTGGAGTACCAGCTACAATCATATGTTAAATTATGATAATGCATTGCCCTTCTCCAAATACTTCTGTCTTCTGCACAGGCCAAGTGGGCAAGTTGATGGGCATAATGGGTAATCAACTTCCTTCATTTGTCAGGCCCTAGATGGTGTCATGGATCTCTGATGACCCTCTAGATGCACACTGCTTTTAGTTTACTGTTTCGATCAGTAGAGAATACCACTTGGCTTTCCCTACCATAATAGCCTTTACTCCACAAGTCATCCAGATAATGTAGGAGTTCTGCTGTGTTAAATATGTTTCAACTATGCATCCTAGACCTGAGGAAATGACACCAGCCCTGGACAATAATAATCACCCAGAAAATACAAGTATATTTTTGTATGTTTTTCTTCCATCTATTCCTCCATTCTCTAAGCTACTTTTATCTAAACTATCAAAGGAAAGAATTTTATATTTTGATTATATTGGGAGATCAGTTCAGTGCTTGTGTTAAATATGCAAACCAAAACATTAAATTTTAATAAGCTATTTATCAAGATCTCGACAAAAAGTTTTCTGCTTATTGACACAATCTTATAAATGGTATGAAGGGACATATATATTTACTATGCTTAAATATCTTTCTATTATGTGCCTTCCATTTATAGTGATACATTTAACTAATATTTGAACTTCTCTCATCATCCAACTGTTTTTTAAAATTTTGAATTAAAGTTCTAAGTCGACTGTGAATATAGACTTTCATTTTTGTTTTAATATACTATTGTTAGTTAATTTAAAGTCTTTCCTTCATCACTGCTAACTGCTGTAGTCTGACATCCATTCTCCAAATGAAATGTGACTTTGATGGATAAACTCAATTAAAGCCCAGGCATTAGATAAGTTAAACAGAGAATTGGGCTGATCTTTACCAATCTACCTTTAAAAATACAATAAGCATTTCAAGATGAAGCAGTCATAAATTATACTGAAAATGTATGTTAGTAAAATGGGATTGAAATTCAAATCAATTACTCTATGTAAATTTCTATTGCTTTGGAAATAACATATTTCTTCCTCCTTAGAATTATAGCTTATCAATATTTCAATAAAATAAAAATTAGAGAGAAATTTGTTGTCTTTACTTTTTAGAAATTTCTACATCTTTTATGCTGCTTCAGCTTGTTAAAATGTCTAGTTTTAAGACTGATAATATAGATTCTATCATAATCTGAGAATGTAAGTAAATATATTTAATTGTCTTGAATGCTTTTTAGAATAACTTGGTGAATGAATTGTCTATGAAAACTTGTAATATTAGCAGTGATGTACCATTCATTTATTTATTAAATCATTAAAATAAAATCTATACCTTCTTTAAAATAGAAGAAATTGAACTTGGTTATATAGGTAAATAAAATATATAGAGACATGTAAAGAAACAATTTGGTTTGATATGATAAATCCTCTGCTAGACATATATAGAGGATGCAAAAGGAAAATAGATTGAAAGGCACCTAACAGGAAATTGGGGAAATCGTTGACCCACATTTCAACTTAAACTTTATATTTTAATATTCAATTATTTTATTTTGAAATAGAAATAATGAAGAGGGCTTGATTTTTTTTTAGAACTAATATAACCAAGGGAACAATCTTCCTAGTAATTAAGAATTTGTATTTGAGATTCTGACAAACCTGGATTCAAATCTTAGATTTCTATCTTGGTGTTACTATACATGTAAGCTTTTAAATTCAGATTTCTTATTTGCCAATTGAAGGCAAGAATAATTAATTACCATATAGCTTTATACTGTAAGTGAAATGTAAGATATTTAGCAGAGGGCACATCACACTGTTCCTGGGGTTCTCCTTGCAAGGAGAAATATCACCAATATTAACACCTTCAGGTATGCCAGTGATACCACTCTAATGCCAGAAAGTGAAGAGGAACTAAAGAGCCTCTTGATGAAGGGGAAAGAGGAGGGTGAAAAAGCTGGCTTGACACTCAACATTAAAAAACTAGGATCATGGCATTAGATCCCATCACTTCATGACAAATAGGTGGGGAAACAATGGAAACAGTGACAGACTATTTTGTTGGGCTCCAAAGTCACTGCATTTAGTGACTGCAGCCACAAAGTTAAAAGACACTTATTTCTTGGAAGAAAGCTATGACAAATCTATACATATGTAATAAAAAGCAGACATCACTTTGTTGACAAAGGTCAGGATAGTTAAAGCTGTAGTTTTTCCAGTAGTCATGTATGGATGTGAGTATTGCACCATAAAGTAGGCTGAGTGCTAAAGAAATGATTCTTTCCAACTGTGGTGTGGGGAGGACTCTTGAGAGTCCCTTGGACAGCAAGGAGATCAAACCAGTCAATCCTGAATATTCATTAGAAGGACTGATGATGAAACTGAAGTTCTAATACTTTGGCTAACTGATGCAAAGAGCCAACTCACTGGGAAAGACCCTGAGGCTGGGAAAGATTGAGGGAAGGAGAAGAAGGATGTGACAGAGGATAGATGGTTGATGGCACCATGAACTCAACGGACATGAGTTTGAGCAATATCTGGGAGATGGCGAAGGACAGGGAAGCCTAGTGTGCTGCAGTCTATGGGACTGCAAAAAGGTGGACACAACTGAGTGACTGAACAATGACAGATTTCATTGTAATTTCATGTCATGTGAGGTCCATGAATCAAGGTAAATTGGAAGTGGTCAAACAGGAGATGAACGTCATCAAAAAGAGAGAATGTCGACATTCTAGGAATCAGCAAACTAAAATGGACTGGAATGGGTGAATTTAACTCAGATGACCATTATGTCTACTACTGTGAGCAGGAATCCCTTAGAAGAAATGGAGTAGCCATCATGGTCAACAAAAAAGTTAAAAAGGCAGTCCTTAGATGTAATCTCAAAAACAACAGAATGATCTCTGTTCATTTCCAAGGCAAACCAGTCAATATCACAGTAATCCAAGTCTATGTCCCAATCAGTAATGCTGAAGAAGCTGAAGTTGAACAATTCTATGAAGACCTTCTAGAACTAACACCCAAAAAAGATGTCCTTCTCATTATAGGGGACTAGAATGCAAAAGTAGGAAGTCAAGAAATAACTGGAGGAACAAGCAAATTTTGCTTTGGAGTACAGAATGAAGCAAGGCAAAGACTAATAGAGTTCTGCCAAAGAATGCGCTGGTCATAGGAAACATCCTCTTCCAACAACACAAGAGAAGACTCTACATATGGACATCACTAGATAGCCTACACCAAAATCAGATTAATTATATTCTTCGCAGCCAAAGATGGAGAAGGTCTGTACAGTCAGCAAAAACATGACCAGGAGCTGACTGTGGATCAGATCATAAATTCCTTATTGCCAAATTCAGATTTAAATTGAAGAAAGCGGGAAAAACCACTAGACCATTCAGGTATAACTTAAATCAAATCCCTGATGATTATACAGTGGAAGTGAGAAATAGACTTAAAGGACTAGATCTGATAGACAGAGTGCCTGATAAACTATGGATGGAGATTCGTGACATTGTACAGGAGACAAGGATCAAGACCATGCCCAAGAAAAAGAAATGCAAAAAGGAAAAATGGCTGTCTGAGGAGGCCTTAAAAATAGCTGTGAAAAGAATAGAAGCAAAAAGCAAAAGAGAAAAGGAAAGATATACCCATTTGAATGCAGAGTTCCAAAGAATAGCAAGGAGTGAAAAGAAAGCCTTCCCCAGTGATATCTGCAAAGAAATAGAGGAAAACAAAAGAATGGGAAAGACTAGAGATCTCTTGAAAAAAATTAGAGATACCAAGGGAACATCTCATGCAAAGATGGGCTCAAATAGGACAGAAATGGTATGGTCCTAACAGAAGCAGAATATATTAAGAAGAGGTGGTAAGAATACACAGAACTGTATAAAAAGATCTTCACCACCCAGATATTCATAATGGTGTGATCACTCACCTAGAGCCAGACATCCTGGAAAGTGAAATCAAGTGGGCTTAAGGAAGCATAACTATGAACAAAGCTAAGGGAGGTGATGGAATTTCAGTTGTTGCGATTTCAAATCCTGAAAGATGATGCTGTGAAAGTGCTGCACTCAATATGCCAGCAAATTTGGAAAACTCAGCAGTGGCCACAGGACTGGAAAAAGTCAGTTTTCATTCCCATCCCAAAGAAATGCAATGCCAAAGAATCCTCAAACTCTTCACAATTGCACTCAACTCACATGCTAGCAAAATAATGCTCAAAATTCTCCAATCCAGGCTTCAGCATTATGTGAACCATAAACTTCCTGATGTTCAAGATGGATTTAGAAAAGGCAGAGGAATCAGCAATCAAATTGCCAATATCTCCTGGATCATCAGAAAAGCAAGAGAGTTCCAGAAAAACATCTATTTTTGCTTTATTGACTATGCCAGAGCCTTTGACTGTGTGTATCACAAGAAACTGGAAAATTCTGAAAGAGATGGGAATACCAGATTACCTGACCTGCCTCTTGAGAAACCTGTATGCAGGTCAGGAAGCAACAGTTATAACTGGACATGGAACAACAGACTGGTTCCAAATAGGAAAAGGAGTACGTCAAGGCTGTATATTGTCACCCTGCTTATTTAACTTATATGCAGAGTACATCATGAGAAACCTGGCTCAAAGAAGCACAAGCTGAAATCAAGACTGCCATGAGAAATATCAATAACTTAAGATATGCAGAAGACACCAACCTTATGCCAGAAAGAAGAAAAACTAAAGAGCCTCTTGATTAAAGTGAAAGAAGAGACTGCAAAAGTTGGCTTAAAGTTCAACATTCAGAAAAATAAGATCATGGCATCCAGTCCCATCACTTCATGGCAAATAGCTGGGGAATCAGTGGAAACAGTGACCGACATTATTTTGGGGAGGCTCCAAAATCACTGCAGATGGTGACTGCAGCCATGAAATTAAAAAACGCTTACTCCTTGGAAGGAAAGTTATGACCAATCTGACAGCATATTGGAAAGCAGAGACAATATTGTCAACAAATGTCTGTCTAGTCAAGGCTATGGTTTTTCCTGTGGTCATGTATGGATGTGAGAGTTGGACTATAAAGAAAGCTGAGCATCAAAGAATTGATGCTTTTGAACTGTGGTGTTGGAGAAGACTCTTGAGAGTCCCTTGGACTGTAAGGAGATCCAACCAGTCCATTCTAAAGAAGATCAGTCCTGGTTGTTCATTATAAGGACTGATGTAAAGCTGAAACTCCAATACTTTGGCCACCTGATGGAAGAGCTGACTCATTTGAAAAGACCCTGATGCTGGGAAAGATTGAGAGCAGGAGGAGAAGGGGATGACAAAGGATGAGATGGTTGGATGGCATCACTGACTCAATGGACATGAGTTTGGGTAAACTCCGGGAGTTGGTGAGAGGGAGGCCTGTAGTGCTGTAGTTCATGGGATCGCAAAGGGTCAGATGGCTGAGCAACTGAACTGAACTGAACTGATGCAGTAGAAAATTTATATAGCTACTATGATCTCAAGGAGGGTGAACATAATTCCCCATTCCTTAAATAAGGGCTGGACACAGGTGACTTCATTCCAAATGCTACAAATGGAGAGAAAGAAAAAAGGGAAATTACAGTGAAGAAGCCTAATAAGGGCTACTCACCTAGGTGAACAAGACTAGCATCCATAGTGATAAGTCTTATTGATAGTATATACCCTTTACATGATGTGATGAAAATTCCATGCAAGGTCTTGGTCTCCACTGTAAAACACGTCAGTTCAGTTCAGTCACTCAGTCATGTCCAACTCTTTGTGACCCCATGGACTGTAGCATGCCAGGCCTCCATGTCCATCACCAATTTTTGTTTTTTCAAGTAAAAGTCTAATTTATTTTTTACCATTAGGCCTAGGGCAAGAGGTAACTCGAGGCCTAAACAGTAAGTTTGAAAGATGTTTGTTTGGTCTAATGTCAGGTTTCCTACTGTTTAAATTAGGAACAGTTCCCCACCCCCCCCCCCCCCCCCTCAACTAGGTGAGAAAAGAGATAATGGGAAAGAAAGAGACCTTTAAAGTTCTGGGTTTCTCAGCTAAACTAGAGCCTTTGGCAAATCCAGCTCTGTCTACTCCATGCATATGATTTTCCAACTAAATGATACTGAGAAAAACACACAATAATGCTGAAAAAATTTGTTAGATGTACAACCAACAACCTCACTTGGCTTCTTATGCTACATGAAAATTATATTCCTTAATTCAGTAACTTCCCTCCCCTGTTACTGTTTCTAGCTTCTTCTCTTCCCTGACATCTCCAAAATATCTTCCTCTACTGTTACTTACAGATGACTTTGTTTTTGTTTTGCTGAAAACTTCCAAGTAATCAGTCCACAGCAAACTTTTCACCTAGCTGCATCAATTTCTTTATAACATGCCTTTTCTTTTCTTGAATGATACATATTTCAAATTTTGTCATATCTCTTTTTCTTCTGCCTCTAGAAAGATATGGCTGAAGTCAAAGCAAAATCTCCCCTTTGTTTCCCCTTTTCCTGCTTCATTGATATTTGCTTGTTTTATTTTATTAGAACTTCTTCATAACTATAACAGTGTGTTGTCACCTTGAGTGAACAAAAATTCTGAGTCTTGCTTTTCTCTCTAGATATTGTATCATTTCCCCCTTTGCCTTTGTAGAAAAATCCTTTGCAAAGGTTGCTATACTGCCTGTCCCCATTTTCTGTCTTTCCAGATTCACATGAACCTGTACCAGGCAAGATGTCAAAGCCACAGCTCCAGGGAAACTACTTTGTCAAGGTCATCTTTGGTTATTTCTCGCTGTATATTTTATTTGACTGAGCAGCAGCACTAAAAATTTGATTATCCCCCTTTCCTTTTAGATACTCTCTTTGCTCCTAAGATACCACAGACTCTTCACTTTCCGCTGAGTCCCTGACAGCTCCCTCTCATTCCATTGTTTTCTTTCCTCCTCGTGGATCACTTGAGTTTATGTTGCCTCAGTGTCTAGTCATTGTATCTCTGTGATTTTATTTTACAGTAAATCCTTTCATGAGGTCTTCAAATCTCATGGCTTTGTACCCTATAAGTTCTTTTTATGCTGCTGCTGCTGCTAAGTCACTTTGGTCCTGTCTGACTCTGCGCGACCCCATAGACAGCAGCCCACCAGGCTCCTCTTTCCCGGGGATTCTCCAGGCAAGAATACTGGAGTGAGTTGCCATTTCTTTCTCCTTTTGTGCTAATAACTCCCAAATATGTATCTCTCTCTAGACCTCTTTGTTTTCGGTCTCATATACCCAATGGCTGACTCAAAATCTTCACTGGGATGATTAATAGAGATATTAAACATAACTTGTCTCAAACTGAGCTTTTGTTTTTCCCAAAAAAAACTTGTTCTGAAAAGTTTTATCATTTTCTATTACTGGTCACTCTATTCTACTTACTCAGGCTTTGGTTCTGAGAATTTTACTTGACTCTAGTCTTTCCCTTATACCCCAAAGCCAGTTCCCTCCACCTTATCTTTAAAAAATACCTAGACTGAGAAACCGTCTTACCATCTCCACCTCTACCATCCAAAAGGCACTATTCTTTTTCATTTGAATTTTTCAGTATCTTCCTATTTGTTCCTTTATCCACCTTTTGTGCATACAATTTGTCATTCTTGCTTCTGTACTGATATAATTTAATTATATTACTGCTCTGCCCAAAATCCTTTAGTAGCTTCAAATCTGGTCTCAAAATAGTCTGCAGTAATTTTCCCCTAGAAATCTACAGGGTCTTGCTGAGGCATCTCCTCTAATAGTTTCCTTTCTTTTGGTAGCTTCTCCATAAAGACTTCTACATAGACTCTCTTTACAGTTGCCAACACTTCATTAACATATCCTGTCTCTATGCAAGTGTTCCCCCCCCTTTTAGTATCCATCACCCTTTATTGTTCTATATAGTTTACTAACTTATACATTTTATCTTTTATTTCTCTCTTGTCACCACCCCCCATACACACCTGAAACTAGAAAGCAAATTTATTATAGGGATTTACTGTGTTTGGTTGGTTTGGGTTACTTATAAATAAAGCTCTACAAATAGCACCTGGCTATAGTAGTCATATGAAAAAATGTTTGTTGCCTGTTAAGTGACAAATATGTTTCTCTTCTTTCTCTTCCATGTGGAAGATCACCTTGGATTGGATTTATGCTCTCATTCAATTTATTGCTTTTTTTGTTACATAAAGTTAATCCCTAACATTGATTTCCACATGTTCAGACTCCTCTTATGGTTTTGGAGTACTTTTTGACAGGTCTGAAATATTTTTCTTATGGCATAGATTTTCTCAAACTTTGGCCATATCTTCTTGAAAAATAGCAGAGTTTCAAACTGTAGGCTGTATCAAAGTACAATTTTGGAAATCCAGTAGAAATTTTTTTCATTGTTTAGTATTCTTGAATTTGTGGAAGATGGTGTATTGAAAGATATAAAGCTGATTAAATTCTTGTAAATTTCTAAAAGCAGCCTGCCTTTAAGGAAACTTTAATAAAAGAAGGCTGAAAGTCTTTTGCTCAAGTGAGACTTATTAGAACATATTTAAAATCACCCAAAGTTTCTAAAATTAAATATTTGTTTATGTCTAGTAAGAAGCAAAACCAAGTTGTGACAGTAGTCATGGTTTTAAATGTGAAGTCATAACATCATTTCTAATAATTTTTCATATAGACTACTTATGACAATGTAAAATAAGAACATTGCTTATTTAATTATTATCAGTGGCTTGTTGTAGTTTAGTCACTAAGTTGTGTTCAACTCTTTGCAACCCCATGGACTGTAGCCTGCCAGGCTCCTGAGTCCCTGGGTTTTCCCAGGCAAGAATACTGGAGTAGATTGATGTTTCCTTCTTCAAGTGATCTTCCCCAGCCAAGGATCAAATTGTATCTCCTGCATTGGCAGGCAGATTCTTTATCCCTTAGCTACCAGGAAAGCCTTGTCAAATGACTACAAAATGTTAACTCTCTCCAGATTTACTGTACCAATATTGGTGAGTCATATATTTCTAATAATAAAGTATTTAATTATGAAATAATATTATATTTTTATTCCTTTGGAAAGTAGTTTTAAAAGCATGAGCTATTTAAAGGTAAAATGAGTAGAATGAAATGGATAGTTACAGAGGAGCAGCCTGACAGCATCTCATTCACGGAGATATAAAGAAACTGTGCTTGAATACACGGTAATTCTTCCTTTGAAAGAGAACTTACTGATCTCAGTTATTATGTCATAAGGACTCTATTTTGTCAAATCATCTCATTTTCTAGATGGCAGAGCTATTGTCAGAAGGGCTGCTTAGATATAACTTTTATAATATTCAACTTTGTAAGATATTTTGGTTTCATGTGTTCATGATTTTTCTAAGCTTGCATTTAACCTTTCCCTTATAAAAGTAATTGAGGGAAATATTTTTTAAAGAGTGGCTTTTCTTTCTTATTTTGACATAATTTACATTATATAAATGTCACAAAAGGAAATGTCTTATTAGTGTGCTTTGGAAAGTTTTAGTCATGGTAACAGTGAAATAGAGACATACAGGAAGAGTGATATGTTAGTCATCCAGTAATCCAGTGTAAACTGCTACTTATTTTATAAACTTTCTCTAGTCCTTAATTTCAACTTAAATTTGAAAACTAGCACATTGAACTATAGTAATATGGCATTGTTTATATCTTTTTGGATCTCTTAAATATATTCCCTGGTAGCTCAGTTGGTTAAGAATTTGCCTGTAGTGCAGGAGACCGGAGTTTGATCCCTGGGTTGGGAAGATCCTCTGGAGAAGGAAATGGCAAACCACTCCAGTATTCTTGCCTAGAGAATCCCATGAACAAAGGAGCCTGGCATGCTACAGTCTGTGGGGTTGCAAGAGTCGGGCATCACTTAGCAAATAAACCACCACTACCAAATATGTTATTTCCTTCTACATGACTGATATTTCTTATAACTTGAATTATAATGTAAATACTTTGAGACCATGGTTTTGTTTTAGTTTTTGCCTTTCATTACTTAGAAATTAACTGCCTGACAAATATTTGGAATCATTAAACAGTTATTGAATGCATAAATAAATGAAAGCTAATTTATAGACCCAAATAACAGTGTCTTAATCAATGATATAAATATTTATATTGGCTAGTCATATAATGGATGCATTTATATGTCTTCCTCTGTTTAAGAATACATTTATATAATGAGGCATGTTCCATTTTGTGAGGCATTTATGTACATGTTTTTGCACATTGGTCAAGTGCCAATATCCAAGTTACCAAGTACTTATCAAGCATCTACAATGTGTTCAATACAGAGCTTATAGTTATTTGTGATGTCAGCTTGATAATCCCAGGGGAGAAGAAGCAGGAAACTCAGTATCTTGATGAGTAGAGCTATGTACTAGGTAAATAAGGATTTTTTTTCTGCTCTTTATAAATCTGCTCTTTCTTTATTCAACAACATTATTAATCATCTACCATGTATCAGTTACTATGTTGGAGGATATTTTTATTTTTCTTACTTGTAGTTCTTTTTTCCTCAGAAACACATCAAGCACAGTAAATAAGCAACCAAAACTTGAGATTTCTGTCTAAATCAACTTTTCCATTTTTTATACATTGGATTTTATTATTGGACTAATAATTAATAACCAATCACTACTGTATATCATGGAACAACAGACTGCTTCCAAATAGGGATATGCAGAGTATATCATGAGAAATGCTGGGCTAGATAAAGCACAAGCTGGAATCAAGATTGCTAGGAGAAATATCAATGACCTCAGATATGCAGATGACACCACCCTTATGGCAGAAAGTGAAGAAGAACTAAAGAGCCTCTTGATGAAAGTGAAAGAGGAGAGTGAAAAATTTGGCTTAAAGCTCAACATTCAGAAAACTAAGATCATGGTATGCAATTCTGTTACTGCATGGCAAATAGATGGGCAATCAGTGGAAACAGTGAATGACTTTATTCTCTTGGGCTCCAAAATCACTGCAGATGGTGATTGCAGCCATGAAATTAAAAGATGCTTACTCCTTGGAAGGAAAGTTATGACCAACCTAGATAGCATATTCAAAAGCAGAGACATTACTTTGCCACCAAAGGTACATCTAGTCAAAGCTATGGTTTTTCTAGTAGTCATGTATGGATCTGAGAGTTGGACTATAAAGAAAGCTGAGTGCTGAAGAATTGATGCTTTTGAATTGTGGTGTTGGAGAAGACTCTTGAGAGTCCCTTGGACTGCAAGGAGATCCAACCAGTCCATCCTAAAGGATATCAGACCTGGGTGTTCACTGGAAGGACTGATGTTAAAGCTGAAATTCCAATACTTTGGCTGTCTATGCAAAGAGCTGACTCATTTGAAAAGACCCTGATGCTGGGAAAGATTGAAGATTGGAGAAGAAGGGGACGACAGAGGATGAGATGGTTTGATGGCATCACTGACTCAATGGACATGAGTTTGAATAAGCTCTTGGAGTTGGTGATGGACAGAGAAGCCTGGCGTGCTGCAGTCCATGGGGTCGCAAAGAGTCGGACACGACTGAGTGACTGAACTGAACAGACTGTGTATCAGATCTTGTTTAAGATACAATAGATATATCAATACTTTGGGAATATATTTCATTGTTATAGAAAATGTAGACTTTAAATAATAAACACAATAAATGGACAAATCAGAAATAATCTCAGAAGAGGATAAATATTTAAAAAAATTTAAAGAACTTCTGCTTCTCAAAATAAAGGACCCCTTCCACTGAAAACAGTTAGAATAATTGGACAACATATTTCTTTAAAAACAGACTTGAAGAGATGTGCAAACTAAACAGAGTTGTGAAAAATTATGAGGCCACAATCTAAGGGTAGAAGAAAGTACAATAGAAAGTCAATATTTAGTTCAATTTTTTGTTCTAAAAGTATTTAGAGAAGATAAGCAAGAAGCCAGAAATCTTAGCAAATTTCATCACTCATGTAAAGCAATGAGGTAGAAATTCGAGTCATTCCTAGGAGTGGAAGTTGTTTTTAAAGCTTTCAAGGATTTATCCTTAAGACTTAAACTATGAGGATGAACCTAGACTTATATATATATATATAAGTCTAGGTTCATCCTCATAGTTTAAGTCTTAAGGATAAATCCTTGAAAGCTTTAAAAACAACTTCCACTCCTAGGAATGACTCGAATTTCTACCTCATTGCTTTACATGAGTGATGAAATTTGCTAAGATTTCTGGCTTCTTGCTTATCTTCTCTAAATACTTTTAGAACAAAAAATTGAACTAAATATTGACTTTCTATTGTACTTTCTTCTACCCTTAGATTGTGGCCTCATAATTTTTCACAACTCTGTTTAGTTTGCACATCTCTTCAAGTCTGTTTTTAAAGAAATATGTTGTCCAATTATTCTAACTGTTTTCAGTGGAAGGGGTCCTTTATTTTGAGAAGCAGAAGTTCTTTAAATTTTTTTAAATATTTATCCTCTTCTGAGATTATTTCTGATTTGTCCATTTATTGTGTTTATTATTTAAAGTCTACATTTTCTATAACAATGAAATATATTCCCAAAGTATTGATATATCTATTGTATCTTAAACAAGATCTGATACACAGTCTGTTCAGTTCAGTCACTCAGTCGTGTCCGACTCTTTGCGACCCCATGGACTGCAGCACGCCAGGCTTCTCTGTCCATCACCAACTCCAAGAGCTTATTCAAACTCATGTCCATTGAGTCAGTGATGCCATCAAACCATCTCATCCTCTGTCGTCCCCTTCTTCTCCAATCTTCAATACTAGGCATATCATGCATACCACGTTACAAACATAATAGAAAAAATAAGAGAAAAAGAGATTCAAAAACGGTCCAGAGAATGGCATAATAGAACAAAGACTCTAAAATGACTGTGCTAGTATTTTCTTAAAATGGCATGTTTGAAAATTTGTCAGTCTTAAAGACAGAATATTAAAGTCTTGTAACTGTTTTATAACTGTAGCACCCTGCATCTAGTATTAATAACTGAAAGTGAAAGTGAAGTCACTCAGTCATGTCCGACTCTTTGTGACCCCATGGACTGAGCCCACCAGGCTCCTCTGTCCATGGGATTCTCCAGGCAAGAATACTGGAGTGGGTTGCCATTTCCTTCTCCAGAGGACCTTCCCAACCCAGGGATTGAACCCAGGTCTTCTGCATTGCAGCCAGATGGAAGGGTAGGCTTAATAGTTATCTTAGTCCACTCAGACTGCTAAAGAACTACCACAGATTGAATAGCTTAAAGAGCAAACGTCATTTCTTATAGATATGGAGCCTGGGAAGGGCAAATAAGTCAGATTTGACATCTGGTTCATAGACTGCCATCTTCTCAGTGTGAACTCCTCTGATGGAAAGGGTGTAAAAGCTATCTGATACAGTTTAATAAAGGCATAAATCTCATCATGATTAGTCCACCCTCATGATTTAATCACCTCTGAAGGGCCCCACTTCCACATACTATCACATTAGGGATTCAGTTCAGTTCAGTCACTCAGTCGTGTCCACTTCTTTGCAACCCCATGAATCGCAGTACGCCAGGCCTCCCTGTCCATCACCATCTCCTGGAGTTCACTCAGACTCATGTCCATTGAGTCCGTGATGCCATCCAGCCATCTCATCCTCGGTAGTCCCCTTTTCCTCCTGCCCCTAATACCTCCCAGCATCAGAGTCTTTTCCAATGAGTCAACTCTTTGCATGAGGTGGCCAAGTACTGGAGCTTCAGCTTTAGCATCATTCTTTCCAATGAAATCCCAGGGTTGATCTCCCTCAGAATGGAGTGGTTGGATCTCCTTGCAGTCCAAGGGACTCTCAAGAGTCTTCTCCAACACCACAGTTCAAAAGCATCAATTCTTCGGCACTCAGCCTTCTTCACAGTCCAACTCTTACATCTATACATGACCACTGGAAAAACCAGAGCCTTGACTAGATGGACCTTTGTTGGCAAGGTAATGTCTCTGCTTTTGAATATACTATCTAGGTTGGTCATCACTTTCCTTCCAAGGAGTAAGCGTCTTTTTAATTTCATGGGTGCAGTCACCATCTGCAGTGATTTTGGAGCCCCCCAAAATAAAGTCTGACACTTTCACTGTTTCCCCATCTATTTCCCATGAAGTGATGGGACCAGATGCAATGATCTTTGTTTTCTGAATGTTGAGCTTGAAGCCAACTTTTTCACTCTCCTCTTTCACTTTCATCAAGAGGCTTTTTAGTTCCTCTTCACTTTCTGCCATAAGGGTGGTGTCATCTGCATATCTGAGGTTATTGATATTCCTCCCGGCAATCTTGATTCCAGCTTGTGTCTCTTCCAGTCCAGCGTTTCTCATGATGTACTCTGCAATGACACCCCACTCCAGTACTCTTGCCTGGAAAATCCCATGGATGGAGGAGCCTGGAAGGTTGCAGTCCATGGGGTTGCTGAGGGTCAGACATGGCTGAGCCACTTCACTTTCACTTTTCACTTTCATACATTGGAGAAGGGAATGACAGCCCACTCCAGTGTTCTTGCCTGGAGAATCCCAGGGACGGGGGAGCCTGGTGGGCTGCCGTCTATGGGGTCGCACAGAGTAGGACACGACTCAAGTGACTTAGCAGCAGCAGCAACTCTGCATTCTTTCTCATTATTGTGGATACTACTCTGTAGAAAGTGTTTCAGTCTGAAGATTTGTCCTTTATTTGGCCCAGGAAAATGTTTTACTTTGTTTATTCCTGTCTTATTTTCTTCTGATCCTGTTTCTTCCATTCCTACTGCAACATGTTTTAGGCAGTTGCTCAACATTTTGTACTCTAAAACTGTTTTCTTGATGCTCCAGTATTTTGATTGTGTTCTCACAGCTTATTTCAATTCTCATTCATCCTGCTAGATTGTCTCTCCCTGGGCCTCAACATGGACAATTGGCACCAATGTTCTTGGCAATTTTGTCCAGGTGTCCCTTTTTCTGTTTCCTTTATCTGTGAGTATAATCTTGCTTACTTGCAGTTCCAGAAATCCATTGATATCTCTGGATTGCTGTTTTGTTATTGGCATGTTCAAAGATTTTTTTTTCCCAAAGAGGAATAGGAGGATTGATTTGTAATTCATAGACTCCATTTTATTTATATAATTGTATCTATGTAATGATAAGTTGTACCACACAGACAAATAACTTTAAATTATGTCTGCAGAATCAAAAATAAAATTGTCACTTAAATAAATGAGAAAATATTAAAATAAGAGCACCAGGTAATTTGGGAGGGTCAATTTAATAATAACTGTGGCTCAGATCATGAACTCCTTATTGCCAAATTCAGACTTAAACTGAATAAATTAGGGAAAACCACTAGACCATTCAGGTATGACCTAAATCAAATCCCTTATGTTTATATAGTGGAAGTGAGAAATAGATTTAAGGGACTAGATCTGATAGAGTGCCTTATGAACTATAGATGGAGGTTCATGACATTGTACAGGAGACAAGGATCAAGACCATCCCCATGGAAAAGAAAAAAAAAAAAAAAAACACGGCTGTCTGAGCAGGCTTTACAAATAGCTGTGAAAAGAAGAGAAGCAAAAAGCAAAGGAGAAAAGGAGAGATATAAACATCTGAATGCAGAGTTCCAAAGAACAGCAACGAGAAATAAGAAAGCCTTCCTCAGCAATCTATGCAAAGAAATAGAGGAAAACAACAGAATGGGAAAGACTAGGGATCTCCTCAAGAAAATTAGAGATACCAAGGGAACTTTTCATGCAAAGATGGGCTCAATAAAGGACAGAAATGGTATGGACCTAACAGAAGCAAAAGATATTAAGAAGAGGTGGCAAGAATACACAGAACTGTACAAAAAAGAGGTTCATGACCCAGGTAATCACAATGTGTGATCACTCACTTAGAGCCAGCTATCCTGGAATGTGAAGTCAAATGGGCCTTCGAAAGCATCACTATGAACAAAGCTAGGGGAGATGATGGAATTTCAGTTGAGCTATTTAAAATCCTGAAAGATGATGCTGTGAAAGTGCTGCAGTCAATATGCCAGCAAATTTGGAAAACCCAGCAGTGGCCGCAGGACTGGAAAAGGTCAGTTTTCATTCCAATCTCAAAGAAAGGCAATGCCAAAGAAGGCTCAAACTACCACACAATTGCACTCATCTCACATGCTAGTGAAGTAATGCTCAAAATTCTCCAAGCCAGGCTTCAGCAATACGTGAACTGTGAACTTCCAGATGTTCAAACTGGTTTTAGAAAAGGCAGAGGAACCAGAGATCAAATTGCCAACATATGCTGGAGCATCAAAAAAGCAAGAGAGTTCCAGAAAAACATCTATTTCTGCTTTATTGACTATGCCAAAGTCTTTGACTGTGTGGAACACAATAAACTGTGGACAATTCTGAGAGAAATGGGAATCCCAGACCACCTGACCTGCCTCTTGAGAAATCTGTATGCAGGTCAGGAAGCAACAGTTAGAACTGGACATGGAACAACAGAATGATTCCAAATAGGAAAAGGAGTACGTCAAGGCTGTATATTGTCACCCTGCTTGTTTAACTTTTATGCAGAGTACATAATGAGAAAGGCTGAGCTGGAGGAAGCACAAGCTGGAATCAAGATTGCCGGGAGAAATATCAATAACCTCAGATATGTAGATGACACCACCCTTATAGCAGAAAGTGAAGAGGAGCTAAAAAGCCTCTCGATGAAAGTGAAAGAGGAGAGTGAAAAAGTTGGCTTAAAGCTCAACATTCAGAAAATGAAGATCATGGCATCTGTTCCCATCACTCCATGGGAAATAGATGGGGAAACAGTGTCAGACTTTATTTTTTGGGGCTCCAAAATCACTGCAGATGGTGATTGCAGCCATGATATTAAAAGACGCTTACTCCTTGGAAGAAAAGTTATGACCAACCTAGATAGCATATTCAAAAGCAGAGACATTACCTTGCCAACAAAGGTCCATCTAGTCAAGGCTATGTTTTTTCCAGTGGTCATGTATGGGAGTGAGAGTTTGACTGTGAAAAGAGCTGAGTGCCGAAAAATTGATGCCTTTAAACTGTGGTGTTGGAGAGAGTCCCTTGGACTGCAAGCAGATCCAACCAGTCCATTCTGAAGGAGATCAGCCCTGGGATTTCTTTGGAAGGAATGATGCTAAAACTGAAACTCCAGTACTTTGGCCACCTCATGTGAAGAGTTGACTCATTGGAAAAAACCCTGATGCTGGGAGGTATTAGGGGCAGGAGGAGAAGGGGACGACAGGATGAGATGGCTGGATGGCATCACCGACTCAATGGACGTGAGTTTGAGTGAACTCCGGGAGTTGGTGATGCACAGGGAGGCCTGGTGTGTTGCCATTCATGGGGTTGCAAAGAGTTGGACACAACTGAACGACTGAACAGAACTGATTTTCATATTATAATCTAAGTGAGGCAAGAATTTAGCCATTCCAGCAAAATAGAGATAATTCAGAAACAAGGACAAGACACTATTATTGAATTTCTTGTAATGTCTGTATCTTTAAGAAATAAACCCAACCAGTGTTCATAAAATGAAGAAATGTTTTGGTGGTTAGATGCTTTCAAATGTAGACTGGTAAAGTCTGTTCCTACTAAGCCATAGGGATAGTTTAATATAAAACTTTTTGTTTTCTTATAGGTTCAGTGGGACAAACAAGTAAAATTACTCATTATTAATGATATATATTTAATGCATGCTTGAGAGTGAGGGTTTGTATGTATTTTGGCTGAGTTTGAAAATTTAGAAATTCTTTAATTTAGGAGAAGAAGCTCTAATAGTTAAATAGTACAGTAACTTCTCTCACTTCTTTATCAAAGTGATGTGAAATGTTTTATTTAAATATTTAATTTTTGTATATACTAATTGATGAATTCGCCAATTCGCCATTCATTTTGGTTTTATATATGTGAGAAATTAGTGTGAATAATAGGAAACAAGTTTTCTTTCTTTCTCATCAGACACAACATTTTTCCATTATATGCTTAGTCAGTAGACTTACTGAAATAGCAATGAAGTTCAGGTCACTCTTTTGGAAACTAAGTCTGTCCAAGTTGGCATTTCCTATACTGCAATACAGGCTGGGAAAGCAGCCTAATACTTTCTTTCCTTGCTATAAAATTAAACAGGCAAAGAGAGGAACGTTGGTCTGGATGCTCACCTACAGATTTAATGCCTCCTTCCCTACAGGGAGATTGCTTGCATGTTGTGATGCTATCTGCCCTGACTGATAAAGGGTAAGTCCATTTCAAGATGAAAAACAAAGCACATACTAAAATTAATAAATATTCCTATGAATGGATTTCCCTGGTGGCTCAGTGGTAAAGAATCTGCCTGTAATGCAGGAGACACAGGAAACATCAAACTTGACCCAAGGTTTGCTCCTTGGGGCAGGAAGATCCCTTGGAGAAGGAAATGGCAATCCACTCCAGTATTCTTGCTAAGAAAATCCCACAGACAGAGGGGTCTGATGGGCTACAGTCCATGGGGTCACAAAGAGTCGGATATGACTGAGCACACACACATTCCTATGAATAGTAAGGTATAATATTTCTTTCACTATTAGAAACAAAAGGCATTATGTTAATTAATCATGCACTTTTATAAAAGTTTACTATTGTAATAATAGAGCTAGAGATAATAAATTCAGTTCAGTTCAGTCGCTCAGTTTTGTCTGACTCTTTGCAACCCCATGAATCGCAGCATGCCAGGCTTCCCTGTCCATCACCAGCTCCAGAAATTAGTCCCTAACAAATTATACAACCAAATAGACATAGATATGATAGGTAAAATGTACACATTAGCAAAGAAAATGTTAAAGCCATTCTCAAGCAATCTTTTAAGATTTGTCAGTCCAGGTGGGGTCATTTTTTATTATTTGTGTGTGTCTTTCCATATAAGAGAGAGATTATTTGGTGTAATCAATAATTTCTATTTTAATATTAAATATCTATTTTCTTTTTATAAAAATTTTCCTGTTAAATGCCAAGTGCACCTAGTGGATGGAGATCTGTTATTATTTAGCAAATAAATTGAGAGAACTAATACACTTATATGTAATTCTTGTAAATATGAACTACCACGTGACACAGTATTAGCATGCTTTTGCATTAAAATAAGGCCCAACAGATCAGAAAGTCTTTTAAAATTAACTTTATTTTTCTACTCTCCCAAAGTAACAAAATGGAGTTATACTTCTAATAACATAGAGTTTTTTTGTTTTGTTTTGTTTTGTTCTGTTTTTAATCTAAAATCATCTTCTTTGTGACTTGGTAAAATGTGTAAATGTCTAGATTTGCTTATTGTAGTGATTACTTTGCAATACATACATATATATATATATATATATATATAATTATTATGCTATATACCTGAAGCTAATATAATGCTGCATGTCAGTTAATCTAAAAAAAAGATCTAGATTTGATTCCTAATTTTTACACTAAGAATTCTTTATTCTACCAAGGTAAGTAGTTGTGGCCTTGGGCACTTTATGTAAATTATTTGTGCTTCCAATTTGTTATGTGAAAAACAGGAATAATTATAACTGTATTTTAGGATTGGTCTGTAAATTAAATGAGTTCCAGTACTGACAACACATAAAGCCAAGGCTGATTAATGTTCCATAATTATTGGTCACTATTACTATTTATATACTGCTATCAGTCCAATAGAAACTTCATCTTTTCTCTCTCCTCTTATTTTCATTTTTCCATTTTTGAAGCTAACATTTTTCCTTTTCTGTAAATCCTTGTCCTCTTTTATATCTACCCTATTTCTCTTTCTCTATTTCTCATTGAGCTTGCTGGGTAACTTCCCAACTCTCCAACTTATTCTATTCTGCTACATAAACTGTCAGAAATATATCAGGCAAAAATTGAATTTTTCTTTACTGGTAGCTTGAGATGCCAGGATTAAGCATAATTGTAACTAAAGGACTCAAAATTATAGGGAACGAGAGATTGCTGATTTTTATTGAGGTAGATTATCCATATGTTAAAAGAATTATATAACCTTGAGGAATTGCATCAGGTTGAAAAACAGCCTTCTTCTTGACTGCTTTCCTTCACTGTGGATTTTTCCAAAGGTGACATATAAGCTAGATATAGAATTCATTCAATTTAGCATTCATAGAATGTAAATAAATTTACCTGTTTTCCATTCTTTTAATTACTTGTGCAAGAGTCCTTATATTTGGAACTTAATAGAAAGTTTGAAAGAAATGCTTTTGAAATATGGGAAAATCCAATTTTGAAACATACAAGCTTGTAAGCAGTTAATTATTAAACACATCATAGACTTACTTTGTAAAAATTATAAAAGAATTAAACATAAATGGATTGGGTTAAAGGATTGCATTAAAATGTGAAATGCATTATGGTTTGAAACACATTTTTTTTTCAAATCCTTACACTGTAACTATCAGAAGAGTTTTAAAAATACATCATAACCAAAAAAATGCATTCATAATTTAAATTAATATAATCAAACTTGAACTGGCAAATATTCAATTTTGGTTTTGAGGAATTTTAATTATTAACTTCAATGGAGTTATAAAACTGGGAAACAGCATTCTACTTCAGAAAATAATCAGGTAGTTGACCTTTAGTTATTTGAGTAAAAAGTATGTTGCAAAATCTTTTGTTTTCCCAATAAAATACTGTGTGTTGCAAAAGCATAGTAATTCAGGTAAAAGTATAGAGGCTTAGAAGCAAAAGAAAATGGCTTCTAATATTGACTTTGCTGAATTTAAAAGTACGACCTGGGCCTTCTGTGTCTCAGTTTCATTGTTTGGAAAATGAAAGATTTGGTCTAGTGATTCTGAAACTCTCTATTCTCTTGGAAGTAAGTAAGTTCTATTACAAGCTCAATTACTTCATTATCTTTGATGGTCTAAAGAAAGTGTGATTAGCAAATATATTAAAGGTTTTGAGTTAATTTTAGAGTGAGTCTTTGATTAATGTCTTAACTTAGCATAGTATCTAGAATAAAGTAGAAGAGAGAAAGACTTCTGAAATAGTTATGAGGAATGGAAAAGCTTTCAGTTATGCCTTTAAGTATATTTATGTGTGTGTACTCAGTCATTCAATCAAGTCTCATTCTTTGCAAACCTATGAACTGTAGCCCACCAGGTTCCTCTGGCCATGCAGTTCTCCAAGCTATAATACTCCAGGCTGGAGTGGGTTGCCATTTCCTCCTCTCGGGCTCTTCCTGACCCAAGGATCAAACCCAAGTCTCTTGGGTCTTCTGCATTGACAAGCAGATTCTTTACCACTGAACCACTTGTGAAAGATCCCCCAAAAAAGAAGAAATAGATTTTCCTTAGGAAAATTTAAAGATTAATAGTCCTTCTTTCATCAATCCTTCTTATGGCTTGCTTCATCATAAGGTTTGAACTTGGGTATGTCATCCAAAATGTATTCTGTAATTCAGAGTCTGAAGTGATTTATTAAAAATTGTGAAAGAAAAATTAAAATGGAGTTGATATTGCTCAGAAAGTTCTCTGAAATGGATCGGAGAGGCCAAAGAGGAAGCCCAACTTAGGTAAGTCTCAGCCCAGATGGAATTTGATCTTTTGACTACTTATTGTCTTACCTCAGGCACCCAGAACATCTGCCTGTTGTTCTAGAAATTCATGATACTTATTGGATCCTTACCCTAAAATAGTTTGTGACAGTCAATCCCTTAAGGACAAGTGTTCCCTTTCTTGCAGTCATAATTCTTGCCAGTGAACTTTAGTAGTCTTATGAATTTGCTTTTAGAACCCACCGACTCTTTCTCTTACTCAAAACACTTTTTTGGTTTTACCCAAATCTGAGTCTCCCAAATTGCAATATTAAGACCCTTAATAATGCTGTTTGTTCTTTGAATCTTAACACTGATTCAATTCAGTTCAATTCAGTTCAGTCACTCAATCATGTCTGACTCTTTGCAACCCCATGGACTGCAGCACACCAGGACCCCCTGACCATCACCAACTCCCAGAGTTTACTCAAACTCATGTCTATTGAGTCGGTGATGCCATCCAAACATCTCATCCTCTGTCGTCCCCTTCTCTGGCCTTCAATCTTTCCCAGCATCAGGATTTTTTCAAATGAGTCAGCTCTTCGCATCAGGTGGCCAAAGTATTGGAGTTTCAGCTTCAACATCAGTCCTTCCAATGAATATTCAGGACTGATTTCCTTTAGGATGGACTGGTTGGATCTCCTTGCGGTCCAAGGGACTCTCAGAGTCTTCTCCAAAACCACAGTTCAAAAGCATGAATTCTTCAGTGCTCAGCTTTCTTTATAGTCCAACTCTCACTTCCATTATGACTACTGAAAAATTCATAGCCTTGACTACATGGACCTTCGCTTGACAAAGTAATGTCTCTGCTTTTTAATATGCTAAGTTGGTCATAACTTCCCTTCCAAGGAGTAAGCGTCTTTTAATTTCATGGCTGCAGTCACCATCTGCAGTGATTTTGGAGCCCCCAAAATAAAGTCTGTCACTGTTTCCACTGTTCCCCCATCTATCTGCCATGAAGTGATGGGACCAGATGCCATCATCTTCGTGGCTGATAATCCAGATGGCTTCGTGATCATCCAGATGGCTGGATGGCATCACTGACTTGATGGACGTGAGTCTGAGTGAACTCCAGGAGTTGGTGATGGACAGGGAGGCCTAGCATGCTGCAATTCATGGAGTTGCAAAGAGTCACACATGACTGAACAACTGAACTGAAGTGAACTGAACTGATGCACACACATACACACACATATATATGTATATAAGCACATATATCAGTTTAAGCCCAACAGATGAAAAATATCTGCTGAAAGACAAAGAAGAAAAGAAAAAGAAAGAATATTACAACAGTTATTAGGAAACATTATCTTCTAATTTTTTTTTGAAGTAAAGAAAATAAAGGTACACGAAAGATTACCTAGCAGAAGAATTATTTTTATCTCTAAAAAATTTCTGATGATAATCTGACTTCCTTTTGCCTGGTCAAAACCTGGAATGAAGCATATCACTTGTCACAATTAAAGGAGAATGTTATTGCATGTAATATTCTTAAAATTTGTCATTAAATGCAGAAAGCTTTGAGGGCAAATGAAGCTATAAAGAGTCTCTGTAAGCTCTTATAGAAAATAATTGTTTAATTAACTTTGTAGAATGGTAATATTTGGTCAGTTACCAAGGTTCTTTGGATCCTAATATAAAGGAGGTCAGGGACATGAGTTCAGTCCTTCAAGGAACTATAACTAGTTCTTGAGCAAAGACTTTCTTAATCATACATCAAGACATCTCCTGAATTATTCCATTAGTCTCAGGATGGAACAGGAGATATGAATGAATCACTGCTTTGGGAAATTAAAGATAATGGAGCCAGTGATACCCTGATGGCCTTATAAAGGCAATGACCACCTAGGAGGCAATACCCAGTAATTTTCCATAAACTAATACTCCTTTCATTTTTAGTTTTTGTCTTTTTTTTTTTTCTGTGTGCAAGAATCTTTTTTATTATTGTTTTTTGGCTTCTTCTCAGCCAGATTTGCCATGATGAGTCTATTCAATGTCCCTACATGTTTCAGGAGCATATAGAATGTGCAGTGACAAAGACAGATAATTCGCATTAGCTGGAATATCCTTTAGGTCTTCCCACTGGAGAAATCTCCAGTACAAATTTAGTGCAAAGGTACTGTTGCCTGCAATCTAGAGAGAGGCAAATTAGGGCAGAGGGTCACAAAATAGTTTTGATTCTTATTTAGATTGACTCAATGTCATTTTGCATGTCTCAAATCACAAACTCAGTTTTTTGTTTTTGTTTGTTTACAAACTCAGTTCTTTACCTAATTATATTATTAAAACCACATTTTTGGAGCCATTTTATTTGAACTGAAATAACTATACTTTGATAGACATACAAAATTGACTATTATAAGTAATAAAAAAATTCATTAATTTTCTGTAGGTAGAGAATCCTCTTTGTATTTATAGTTCAAATTATAGTGACTTCTATAATATTAACATTAATAATAATTTAAGACCAAGTGTGGAACACCTTACCTATAATGCATCACGTGTGATTATATAAGCAATATCATATGATATTACAGATAGAAAGTCATTAAAATTTGTTAAGATCAAAAATTTACTGATTATCTAATCTTGTGGAAAAATAATGATATAAAAATTGCATATTATCTTGACATTAGACAATGATGTATATTGCTGTGTAAAATATCTGTAATTAGGGATCCAGCTAATGAATTTGAAAATATCTTTCCACTGTTCTCAGCTATTTTTTAAATTGATTATTTCAAAATATTGAGATTAATATTTTGTTTAGGACTTAGATGTCTTGGATAAAGATCTTTTAAAGCCATTTTAGTTCACAGCCCCATCAAACAGCCTCTTAATGTATTTCTTGATTTATCAAGAAGATTCAAGTCTTGTCATGGTCTGTTGAGCTGACTGACTTTAAATCTTGGAGCCTCATGGGTTTACCCCTGGAAAGGAAAAAGAATGAATTCAGTACCATACCTCCTTTGAAATCCAGCTCTTTTGTCTAATAGCTTTAAAATTAGCAATGAGCCCAGGGGAGTCATTTAGTGCTGCTCTGAATGTTAAAGCATGAAGCCTTTTGATTTAAATCTTGAGAAGCTTAAAAATTTTGTTTTATCTTAATATGAATCCAAGCCTTTATTTTTAGTTTGATAAATATGCAAGGCACAATGCCATTTCTTGTCAACCATTTCTTACAGATGGCATACCAAAAGAAACAAACTTTCTCTGCCTTAAAAACAAAGTCCTGAATGAACAGCTTATTTCTTCACATGTCTTATCTTTTCTTTAAAGAGGAAATATTGGTGCATATGAAATTTACTTGATCAAGTAATCTATATCCTACACTCAACTGATAAACTGTATATAACACTCTACCTTGATTAGCCATATCTTGGATACTCTGACTTTTATCTGAGTGATCCTGACTTATTTCTGTGCATGAAGTGAACCTGAATATTATTTTAATTAAAAGTGAACAGTAATCACATTGTTAGTTGACAGCTTTGAGTTTGATTATTTCATGTGTTATCTTGCTTCAGATTCACAACAGTGAGGTAGTATAGTTTCCCGCATTTCATTAGTGAGGAGAGTAAAATTAAGAAAATGTAGGTAATTGTCCAAGGATTGATAACAATTTTAGCCTGATCCTATATCTATAAAATGCAGCCAGCTATATTTTCATCTCTGAACTGTCATCAAGTAAAATAAGAAACTATATATAAATTATCTGGCATGTAGTAGCACTCACAATGAATAGTACTATAGTTTGTGTTACTGTCATTGTTGTGACCATAGTAGGTATGGATGCAAGATTTAAATCAGAATATCTCTGACTCTGAAACCTCTTTTACCAATATTTTTTTCCAGAAAATCTGTGTTTGGTATTTTACACTTTATGTGGAAATCTGTGAAAGTTTGATTTAAATTTTGTAAGAAATAAGAACCGTGCTTAAGTATAAATTAGATATATTTTAGTACAGCTGTAGTCTATCGTGTTGTCTTACTGAAAATAAAGTTCAAAGAAGTATTACTATTAGGTTTATTTATAGTTAAACAGACTTTTCCTGAATTTCAAAAACTGAAGATTGACTCCTAAACTACTAGTATGGCCTAATGAATTCTTAATGAACTACAAACTTTGTAAGTCAGAATGTGCTCTCATTCTTTTTATTTAATATCAACCATAATTAAATGTTCAAATCATGAATATTTAAAACATCTTTAAAGAGAAATGACTTTTTCAAAATAGAATACCTTTTGAATTATACTGATGACCCAAAGTAGTCTACCTTTTTTAAAAGTGGAGGTTGATTGATTTTTACCGACAAATAAAAATTACCACATGCTGATCTGAATAGAGAATGAACACAGGCATTCATTTAAGAAGGATCAACTGGCCTTTTTTTAAGTTTCTTTGTGTGTATGTTTTATTAATTGAAATTTACTTCTTGTGATCTGCCTTTACTTCTGCACCACCAACATCTTTTACTTAGACTTTGTATATGTGTGCCCACACATGTACAAATATGTATGCCCAGTGTTGATAAAGAGAATGTTATAATTTCTCTCTTTCTTCTATGTGAATGTCAATAAAAAGTTATATGTATACTTCCTTTTCATACCTAAGTTGTATACTTGAAATAGTCCCCTAATATTTTCTATATTAGTCTAGTCAGAGATATTTGGAGAAATGGAACCCATATTATGTATAAATATAAGAAATTAGCTCACACAACTATAGAGGTTGAGAAGTCCTAAGAACTGGCAAATAGTGGAAATTAATGTTCCATTGGTAGAGTCTACTATTTTCCAAGGTTGGGAAGTGTTTAAGTTAAAACGACAATTTTCACTGGTGAAAAAAAAGCTAATTAACTGTCAGCTTCATTCTTCCTGGATTATTTTTTTTTCCTGATTCTGGAAATCTCTTACTTACTTTTGTCTAGTTTTAGGAGTAGAGCCTGTTCCTAAGTGTCAAGTTTTCAGAGAAACAATAGAAAATCAACTTGAGGCTGCACGCCATTTCTAGTATAAATAAAAAGATCAAACCCATCTCCCTTTATTAGATTCACTAGTGATATGGAGCTGCAGCATAAAACACATTAAAAGTAATTTTTCCCTAGTAGAGTATAATATTTAATTGTGTATTACATTTTGTTTAATTTAATTTTGTTCAAATTTGGAATACATTTTACAGTCTGAACACTTCTCTAATTCAGAAATGAACCATATAGATTAGACTATCCTCAAGCACAGGGATTATCTTTCATCTACTATTTTATCACCAGCTCTAGTCACTGTGACTCATACTTCTTAGATGATGGTTGAATCAAGACCTGAATGGCAAGAAGGAGTTAGCTAAGATCTGGTGGCAGAATGTTTCAACCATGCAAATGTCAAAGGCATAGAAGAGAACACAATAAGCAAGAGCCAAACATGTATTACAAGGACAGAGAGGAAAAGTTTGTAGAAAGAGAAGACCTGTGGAATGAGCTTCGTAGTGTTGGGATATCTGTAAAATAACTTCTCAGTAAATCTACATATAGTCTTTTTCAGATTCATGTCTAAGTTTATGAGATATTGAATGTAGCTTCCTGTGCTATAAAGTAGAACCTTGTTTTTTATCTGTTTTATATAGTATTGTGTGTATCTTTTTAATTCCAAGCTCCTAATTTATCCCTCCCTCTTCTTCTCCTTTGGTACCCATAAGTTTGTTTTCTATGTCTGTGAGTCTGCTTTGGTCTTGTAAATAAGTTCATTTGTATCACTTTTAAAATTCCACGTAAAATGATACCATATCATCTTTGTCTTTCTCTGTCTTACTTCACTTTCTATGATAAACTCTGAGTCCATCCATGTGGCTGCAAATGACATTATTTCATTCTTTTGTATTATATATCTAAATATCACATCTTCTTTATCCATTCATCTGTAGATGGACAATTAGGTGTCTTCTGTGTCTTGGCTACTGTAAATAGTGCTGCTGTGAACATCGGAGCACATGTGTCTTTTCAGAGTTTTCATCTGCTCTGGGTGTATGTCCAGGAGTGGAATTGTTGGGCCATATGGTAACTATGTTTTTAGTTTTCTGAAGAACTTCTATACTCTACTCCATAGTGGCTGCACCAATTTACATTCCCAGAGGTAGTGTAAGAGGATTCTCTTTCTCCACATCCTTACCAGCATTTATTATTTGTAGACTTTTGATGATGGCAGTTCTGACTGGTATGAAGTGATACCTGTTTGTAGATTTGATTTGCATTTCTCTAATAATTAGCAGTATTGAGCATCTTTCCATGTGCCTGTTGCCATTTGTATGTCTTTTTTGGAAAATGTCTATTTAGATCTTCAGAACATTTTTTTTCCATTGGGTTGTTCATATACATATATTTTTTATAGTGAGCTTTATTTGCTATTTGTTGATTTTGGAAATTAAGCCTTGTGAGTTATATCATTTGCAAATATTTTCTCCCAATCTGTAGATTGTCTTTTGTTTTGTTTATGGTTTCCTTTTTCTCTGCCAAAGTACAAGAGTTTGTAAGTTTGGTTATATTTCCATCTTTGCTTTTTGAGTTGAGTTCAGTCACTCAGTCATGTCCAACTGTTTTTTAACCATGTTTAAAGTCCTCCAATTATATTAATGACTTGTATCAAAGGGAATGATGCATTCATTGGAATCTTTCTTTTCTTATTTCTTGTGTTTTTGTAGAAATGTAAGTAATGCCCTGAGTCTGTGTTGCGAATGGCACCAGTGGAAGGGCATTGACAAAGCTTGGTGCCATGGCCTTTGTTATGTGTCTTAGTCATCCTTCCTGAGTTTGGCTGGTGGAGATGGGGTGTGGGGGTACTTCCATATCTTTCTTTTAGGCTCTGTGGTTTGCTCTCTTCAGAAAGGGAGCTGAGAAGAGACAAATTTGTCCCTGTAAATTTGTTTGACCTGCTGCATGATTCCAAGAAGAAAACGATGTTTGGTTCCAACGATATTGGAGTTCCAAGATGAAGGAGGTAGGAGAAGACCAATACTTGTTGGAATACTTCTTTAAAGAAAAAAAAAGAAAGAAAGTACTCGAGAACCTTCATAAAATATTAACCTTCATAAAATATTCATTAGATCTGGGGTGGCTCAGATGAGAAAACTGCTACCTGCAATGCAGGAGACCCAGATTCAATCCCTGGGTTGGGAAGATCCCCTGGAGAAGGGAATGGCAACCCACTCCAGTATTCTTACCTAGAGAATTCCATGGACAGAGGAGCCTGGTGGGCTGCATACAGCCCATGGGGTTGCAAAGACTTGGACACAAGTGAATGACTAACATTTTCACTTTTTCATAAAATATTAATATTCTACTAAAGTTAAGTTGAACATTTGTGACTCTTAATCTCACTTGTAACCCAAAACTACTAACTGTTTTCCCTCCAGGGCTCAAACTCTGCTGTCTCATCCTTTGATATACTCTTGCCGTAGTTTCATTGCCTGTGGCTCCTCGCAGGGTGACTTGGAAGCTTTAAAACCTGCTATGATCTTGTGATTTTTTTTTTTTTTTTTATCAAAAAGTGACTCTTGTGCCTCCAAATTAACAACCCACTGGCAATAACTCAGATCTCTGTATGGCTCCAGGTAATTCTCACAATTGTAAACTGTTTGGTGCAGACTTAAGTTGTTAATATTATAGCTATCCTTTGACTATTGTTTAATTCCCCTTGATTCTTTTAGCAATTTACTTTCCTATAAAGCAACCAAGTTAGAACAAATTCTGCCTACTGCTAAGGCATTCAGTACATACTATTAATACCTAAAGCTTGAAGGTCCCAGGTACATCAGTTCAGTTCAGTCAGTCGCTCAGTCATGTCTGACTCTTTGCAACCCCATGAATCGCAGCACACCAGGCCTACTGTTGAAACTGTAAGTATTCTAATTTTCTTATGAGTAGGTTTATGTCACTGATTGATGGAAGTTAGTAGTTAAAGCTATGCCAATTCAGTTTCTCAATTTCTTGGATTTAGCTTGTCACTGACCTAACTTCTTGTTCTAGGCTATTTGTGACTACTAAAAAATTCATTTAGAAATGAAAAGACAAGAACTGCTCTACTATTTACAAAGCTGAGCTAAATCCAGAATGAAAACATGTGCTCTTTGTTTTGTTTGGTTTGCATTTGTGCTTTAATTTTATTCAAAACAATTTGAAGTTTTATGTCACTCTGTTCTGCTATGACATGACACTTTATGGGAACTTATTTAAAGAAATAAACACTGGATCTGTATACTTTGAGTATAATTTATAAATAATTAGTTGCAGGCATAGAAATTGAAACTACCCATCTTCTTATTTTCTTTGCCAGGAGTTTTCATCTCCTCAGGCTTTCTTTTTCCTTATGTGAAACTGCTGCCAGTAAATCAAGATTTTTAAATATACCAGGCCCTCAAGAAGGATAAGAGAAATTTCACTTTAGATGTAAGTGGTCTAAATGAAGATGCTCAAGAAAGATAGTGTCTATGAATGTTTTCAGATGATCTAGAATGCAGAAAAATATCATTATCATATTATGCCATTCCTTTGAATATGAACTGGAAATGCATATGAAAAATCTCCTGTAAACTTTTGTTAATCTGGATCTTTAAAGATGCCAGTGGAATGCAATGTTCAGCTTGATTTTTTGCTATGGAATGTTTTCCAGAAATAGCATGAATGAAATTTGGTGGTGACATCATTTTTAAAAATTAAATTTATTTATTTTTAACTGAATGATAATTGCTTTACATTATTGTGTTGGTTTCTGCCAAATATAAGCATGAATCACCATAGGTGTACCTATGTCTCCTCCCTCTGGAACATCCCTCCTATCTTACTCCCCACCCACCCCTCTAGGTTGTTATAGAGCCCTGGTTTGAGTTCCCTGAATCATACAGCAAATTCCCATTTGCCTTCTGTTTTACATATTGTAATGTATGTTTCCATGTTTCTCTCTCCATACATCACAGCCTCCCCCTGCATGTCCATAAATCTGTTCTCTGTGTCTCCATTGCTGCCATGCAAATGGCAGGTTCATCGGTACTTTCTTTCTAAATTCCATCTATATGTGTTAGGATATGATATTTGTTTTTCTCTTTCTGACTTGCTTGACTCTGTATAATAAGAGTCTAGCTTCATCCACCTCATTAGGACTGACACAAATGCTTTCTTTTTTATGGCTGAGTAATATTCAAATGTCTATAGGTACTGTAGCTTCTTTATCCATTCATCTGTCAATGGACCTCTAGGTTGCTTCTTTGTCATAGCTATGGCAAATAGTGGTGCAATGAACATTGGGGTATGTTTGTTTGTTTTTTTTTTTTTTTTTTGAATTTTGGTTTCCTCTGGGTATATGCCTAGTAGTAGGCTTCCCTGAAGGCTCAGATGGTAAAGAATCTGCCCACAATGTGGGAGACCTGGGTTTGAACCCTGGTTTGGGAAGATCCCCAGAGAAGGGAATGGCAACCCACTCCAGTATTTTTTCCTGAGGAATTTCATGGATAGAGGAGCCTGGTGAGCTATAAACCATGGGGTCACAAAGAGTTGGACATGACTGAGCAGCTAACACATATACACACATGGTGGTTTTTTTCCTAGTTTTTAAAGGAATCTCCATACTGTCTTCCATTGTGGCTGTATCAGTTTACATTCTCACCAATGGTGCAAGAGGTTCCCTTTTCTCCACACACTCTCCAGCATTTATTGTTTGTAGATTTTTTGATGGTGCCATTCTGACCAGTGTGAGGTGATATCTCATTGTAGTTTTAATATGAATTTCTCTAATAATGAGAAGTTTTGAGCATTTTTCATTTGTTTATAGCCATCTGTATGTCTTCTTTGGAAAAAATATATGTTTAGCTCTTTTCCCACTTTTTGATTGGGTTGTTTGTGATGGTGACATCTTAAGGAAGAGAAGAATGTTTCTCTTCTAAAAGCCCCATATTGAACTATCGATTCAGTTTAGTTCAGTCACTCAGTCATGTATGACACTTTGCGACCCCATGGACTGCAGCATGCTAGGCCTCCCTGCCCATCGCCAACACCCAGAGTTTACTCAAACTCATGTCCATTGAGTTGGTGATGCCATCCAACCTCTGTCGTCCCCTTCTCCTCCTGCCTTCAGTCTTTCCCAGCATCAGAGTCTTTTCAAACGAGTCAGCTCTTCCCATCAGGTGACCAAAGTATTGGAGTTTCAGCTTCAATACTTCCAATGAATATTCAGGACTAATTTCCTTTAGGATGGACTGGTTGGATCTCCTTGCAGTCCAAGGGACTCTCAGGAGTCTTCTCTGATACCACAGTCCAAAAGCATCAGTTCTTCAGTGCTCATCTTGCTTTATAATCTATCTCTCACAACATACATGACTACTGGAAAAACCATAGCTTTGACTAGACAGACCTTTGCTGGCAAAGTAATGTCTCTGATTTTTAACATGCTATCTAGGTTCATCATAATTTTTCTTCCAAGGAGCAAGTGTCTTTTAATTTCATGGCTGCAGTCACCATCTGCAGTGATTTTGGAGCCCAAAAAAATAAAATCTGTCACTGTTTCCACTGTTTCCCCATCTGTTTATTTCTCATGAAGTTATGGGACCAGATGCCATGATCTTAGTTTTCTTAATGTTGAATTTTAAGCCAACTTTTTCACGTTCCTGTTTCACTTTCATCAAGTGGCTCTTTAGTTCTTCTTCACTTTCTGCCATAAGGGTGGTGTCATCTGCATCTCTGAGGTTATTGATATTTCTCCCAGCAATCTTGATTCCAGCTTGTGCTTCATCCAGTCCAGCGTTTCTCATGATGTACTCTGCATATAAGTTAAATAAACAGGGTGACAATATACAGCCTTGACGTACTCCTTTCCCTATTTGGAACCAGTCTGTTGTTCCAGTCCAGTTCTAACTGTTGCTTCCTGACCTTCATACAGATGTCTCAAGAGGTAGGTCAGGTTGGTCTGGTATTCCCATCTCTTTCAGAATTTTCCACAGTTTGTTGTGATCCACACAGTCAAAGGCTTTAGCATAGTCAATAAAGTAGAAGTAGATGTTTTTCTGGAACTCTCTTGCTTTTTCCATGATCCAAGGGATGTTGGTAATTTGATCTCTGGTTCCTCTGCCTTTTCTGAATCCACCTTGAACACCTGGAAGTTCATAGTTCATGTACTGCTGAAACCAGGCATGGAGAATTTTGAGCATTACTTTGCTAACTTGTGAGTTGAGTGCAATTTTGCAGTAGTTTGAGCATTCTTTGGCATTGCCTTTCTTTGAGATTGGAATGAAAACTGACCTTTTCCAGTCCTGTGGCCACTGCTGAGTTTTCCAAATTTAGCAGATGAAAATTGAGAAATTTGACAAAAAGGATGAAGACTAAGAATAGTTCTGTTTCCCTATCATGAACAATCTACAAGCATAGTAATTATTCAAATTTCTGAATATATAGGTAGAAGCTTCCTCAGTGGCTCAGACAGTAAAGCGTTAGTTTTTCCAGTCCTTGGCTACGTCAATTTATAATTATGGATTTTACCTGTAGATGCAGAGTCTTGTCATTCAAGTTAAAGTGTACATATTCATGTTATAAATTGGAGGGAAATATGCGGATTACTGTTCAGCACCCTCAGCCTCTTTTTTCAAGCAGAAAAATCAATGGCTTGGAGTGAGGATGCCTGGTCCAGTTGATAGACAAACATTGGTGCTTTCCAGCCAACCGCAGAATTTGAAATAAGCATCAAAAGCACATTTCAGCATTCAGTAGGATTATTTCCATTGTTAGTGAAGGATAATAGAGACAGATTAACGATGGTTTCTTTAAAAATTACTGTGGCTGCTTGGTTTACAACCGTGCAAGTTACTTTACATTGCAATAGTACCTCAGGCTTGTGACACTATTTGGGAACACTCAGATACTTTTCACATTTGCAGTGAATCATTTTTATGGATGGTTTTCTCAAGTAGTTCAACTAAATTTATACCTTAAGTCTGAATTTTAGACAGAGACACCACAAAAGGAAGCTTACATAAAAATGAAGAGTGTTTTTAGTTACACCATAAATGTCACAATGGAGAAGTTTGATTTTAATTTCAAACTTTAAGAATATGTAAAAATATTGTTGTAATTTCTCCCTTATAATATTATATATAAAGCAATCATATTTTTGCCTCCAGTAAATATTGCTTTGCAATCAGTTTCTCATTCTAACTTCCTTCACAATGAATGTCACCTATCTCCTTATCAAAAAAAGATTTATGAATTACAACTGAATGCTAATAAAAAATTACTTCATGAAATGTAAGTTATTCTTCAGAGACGTGAACCTGGTAGTTGTTTATGAGCCATTTAAACCTATAAATAAAATTTAAATTGCAAATATAAACTATCAGAAAGAAACACCTGTAAGTCTTCAATCAGGCATCCACTGATTTTTAACCAAATCAATAAATTGTAGCAGGACAGTGTATTTGCACCACCCAGTCAAAACAAATAAAGACTATCTCCTTATTATCATAAAAGCAATAAAAAAGGCTTGCACAGCATTCTTCCCTTAATTTGTCTTTCTCTCTGTACCATAAAGATAACAAACTGCTGCATTTCCAAAGAGCATACTGTTTTACTCTGTATGTTTTTCATCATTGAAGTCTAGAGAGTACTGGTTTTTTTTTTTAATTTGCTGATGGAATCCATCAATTAGAATTAGTCTGAAAGTTGTAAGAGGATAATAACAATGGGTATGAAAGGGAGAAGGATGTGTAGTATGAATTAATGGTGCTTTCATGGCACTTCTCATTGGATTCATGGCAGGGCTTATCTGATGAGTACATAACTTATGGATATGTCAAAGTACGAGAAGGAGAATGTGGTTAAAGTCATCTGATTAGACACCCTAATGTAAGAAAGATGGAATCAACCTCTGTGATTAACTGTTATTAAATCCTTATATTGAATATCATTTTTTAAATTGCTGACACTGTCCTTAGTTCCTTGACCTCAGTGTCAACTAAGCAAAGTTTTTATTCCCGTCTGCTAATATCTAACTGCATAATTTAGGGATATTCACCGTGGTGAAATTTTGAGGCTTCCTATATTACCCTGTAAGAAGAAATCTTTAATTTTTCTTCCATTTTTAAAACACTATGATTCTGGTTATTCTAATAGTGGGTGATCCAGGTGACCAAAGTTCACTACATGCAAGTCCTGATTATAAGTGTTGACTGCCCTCTCTAGTGTCACGAAGATCTACCTCAATAAAAGGTAGATTTGATCTGTTTTCAGTGTAGCTCTCTAAATTAGAAAGCTTAAATAGCTGTCTTGGTGAAATTTGAAGTGAAGCTTAACACTATCAAATTTCAGATGTTCTCACAAGGACCTCTGCTCTGAACCAGAAAATTTATTGATAATAATGAACATAATACATGAATTCCTTCCTGAAGCACATAATTGGCACACAAGCATGGGCCAGCCTAGGATATCTTGAATATTTTGTTTCTGAGACAAGTTATTAATAAGTATCATTGGTGTCTAAGGCAATGAAACTTGGTTTGTGGGAAGGAAAGGTAAATGATGGGAATAAGCAATCTAAAATGTTTGGTCATACTGTAGAGAACATCCGGCCTAGGATAAAATATGTTTTCACATAGAGCCTCTTAGCCTCACCAACAAATGGAACAGAAATGAGCATGAGCAAATCTTGAACAAATTCGGAAAAAAGTATATGAATGCAACCATTAGTTTTTATTCATTATGCCTCAGCAAAGACCGTCTCTGAGCCACAAATAACCCTTTATAAATAGCCTGCAGAAAATTGCTTATAAGTGAAAAGAACACATGGTGGAATTTAGCAAATAAATTAAATCATTGTTCTGCAGCTTTACATATGATGTCAATAATGTTTAAAATCTACTGTGTATTATACCATTATTTCAGGAAAGAATAGTGAAGTTTCATGTATTTTAATTTGGGGAATGAAAGAAAAAATACTTCTGTTTCAACCAAGTATGGCAGTATAATTAAGTCAGTCAGATTGAATTAAAAGAGCTAAATTAACTTGAAGCCCTTCCTGCCATCCACTGGAAGTCTGCAATTTTTAATTAATGTTTGAAATGCAGTTTGCTTGTAGTTGATATTTAATTTATAGCTATAAACAAAATATGTAAGCTTATGCTAATTTGAATGTTTTCCTCATGAAAGATTCTTTTGGCCTTAAAATAATAGAAAATGAATACAAATACAATTTAGCCCTTTTGTAATTAAAATAAATGTTTCACTTTCTTGTTGTTTTACTTTTAAGTAAATTAAAACTTAATATACCATAAACTCAAGTAACTGGAGTATTAATAGTCTTTAAAATATAGCTAACAAACTATGGACTGTGACCTACGTAGTCATAAATTTTCCAAGCATCCCATTTGAAATTCAGGGTAATTTCATATTATATTCCTTTATCAATTATGGATAAAATGATGTGCCCTTAAGGGAGTATAAATTCATCAAAGTACATAAAATATATAATCTGAGCCTTATTTCTTTGTAAAAAGGCCTATGATTTATTCAGATGCTTATATAAAAACTTCATTCTAAGCAAATATAAAATTTAGTGTCAAAATCTACATTTAATTTATATTTTAAAGGAAACATGACTTACCATACCATGTCATAATTTTATATAAATATACTAAATTTCCTATGTATATAGGAATGAAAAATGTTTTTTGAGGAAAATAATTTTTCTAAATTTAAAAATTGTAGAAAAAATAAAATGCTCCAAATCAGACTGAAAAAGAGCTTATGATTATGTTACTGATTTATTGTACTGTTGGAATCTGTGAAATGTGGAATAAAAATGTATGAAAATTTTGCAAATTTGATAACAACAATTGGACAAACAACCTGTCTTGCTGTAGTAAAGGTTCACAGAGAATTTGCAAAATCTTTAGATGCATTTTCCAATTGTGCTGACTTTAGATTTCAAGGAGTGTGAATGTATAAGACCCAAAGATATTCCCAGTGCTGAACAGGCGAGTTATTTACATTTTAAAAACTTAAATCTTGATGAAATTGTGTTATGACTCTTTCTATGCCAAGAACAGTAATGATCATGCATCTTTCTCACTTATTTTAATATTACAACCACTTGTGTAAGTATATCTATTTAAAAATAAATTACGTTCCAGGCCTGGTGTACTGCGATTCATGGGGTCGCAAAGTCGGACACGACTGCGCGACTGAACTGAACTGAACTGAAATTCTCACCAAAGTCAGGATAATGATAAAGAAAATTAGTTAAAATCATTATCTTTGAGGTTAAAAACATGTTTCTGCATCTAAAAATGTGTTTTGATCATTCATGAATTTATTAACTAGAAAAATTACTTGTGTCAAAAATATTTTATAATATTCTAGCTAATAATTTTGTTTTCCTGTAATAGTAATGTAAAAATAAATATAAACTGTGTACTTTTAATTGTGAAAACTTTAGGAATATAAAAATATCAATAATACACACCAACATAATAGTAGCACTTAATGTAAATATGTTCGTGATGGTTTTAGTTTTTTTATTTTTAATACTTTCCAATGTTATGTATTACTTTAATAAAAAACAAACACTGAAAACTGCTTAGAAATAATCTGCATATGTTTATGTGTGTACTCCAAGGGATTTTCCCAACTCAGGTATTGAATCCACGTTTCTTGGATCTCCTGCATTGGCAGGCAGATTCTGTACCACTAGCATCACCTCAGAAGTGAAGTATGTTTTTACTTTTTAGAGAAAATACATAGAGTCAAAAGCTGAGAAGGAAATACACTATAAAAGTAAAAATGGCTATTTTTGAACATTGTATTTTTAGCTTAGGTCCTTCTTTCTACTTTTTTTAAAAACTTTCCAGCCTTTTTTTATTGAGTATATTGATGGTAAAAATATATTTATTTTTAAAATTGTGGATTGTCTGTAACACGATCACATTTAAAGAATAATATTCAAATAACAGTGACTGTTAGATCTGTTACATTTGTTCTTTATCTCTATTAAGGGTATATTTACCTTCCAAGGAAATGCCTTTACTCAGGATTCAAAAAAAAAAGCTTACTTAAGTGAAAATTTATACAGGTGCAGGTTTTTGGTAGCTTCAATGAACCCTGAGATATATGCATTTTAAAATTTTAGGTTTCAAGTTTCTTAACTGTTGATGTCACCATTGATTAAGAATTCTATTGAACAAAAATTGTTGGCTAACGCAATGAATTAATCAAATATTCTCAGACAAATTTAAAAATTTATTTTATTAAAAATATTTTTAAATTAAAATTTTAAAAAGCTATAAAAATTTATAATGGAAAATATATTCAACCTGTACCATTATACTTAGTAAGTGTGATTCACTAAATATAATTCATTCTTTTTTCGATGGCTGAAAATTTTACAATATTCATGTCATCATTGTGAATATTAGCTTGACTGTAGAATGTAACTGCAGATATAGAGAGAAATAGAACCACACACTGCCTACCAACTTTAATGCAACATTTTTCTGTAGTAAATGTAGTTCTCTTTAGCATTCCATGAGCATGCCTTGATTATATCTACTTCAAACAATCCCAGGAAGTGAAGTTCTTACTTCTCATCAGCCTTAAAGGCCTACACATTCTTTCATTTATCATTTCAAGTATGTCCTTCTCAGAAACAGTTCTCCAGTCTGACACCAGTGCATGTTGGCTTCTTTGAAATCTCATATAGACTTTTTAAACAAGTTATAGTCAATGAGCTTCAATTTCTTCATAACTTGCAACCTAATTTACAAAATATAATATTTAAAAAAAAACTGCAGTCTATTTAAAGAGGAGAAAGTATTGATTCTTCATGGGATGATAATCATACCAAGTCCCTCAGAATTAGACTATATTTTTTCTAGAAGTGCTATGGTATTTTTATCAGTAGGAATAATAATTTACATTCATCTGCAAGAAAAAATAATTTTTCTCTTACAATTAAATCAAGAATAAGTCCTTAAATAAATTAAGTTATTAAATAATGTATTGGCAATAACTTCATACTTACTACATCAGCCTTAAAGGCCTACACATTCTTTCATTTATCATTTCAAGTATGTCCTTCTCAGAAACAGTTCTCCAGTCTGACACCAGTGCATGTTGGCTTCTTTGAAATCTCATATAGATTTTTTTAAACAAGTTATAGTCAATGAGCTTCAATTTCTTCATAACTTGCAACCTAATTTACAAAATATAATATTTTTAAAAAACTGCAGTCTATTTAAAGAGGAGAAAGTATTGATTCTTCATGGGATGATAATCATACCAAGTCCCTCAGAGTTAGACTATATTTTTTCTAGAAGTGCTATGGTATTTTTATCAGTAGGAATAATCATTTACATTCATCTGCAAGAAAAAAATAATTTTTCTCTCACAATTAAATCAAGAATAAGTCCTTAAATAAGTTATTAAATAATGTATTGGCAATAACTTCATACTTATTTTATTAAGCATCAGTGGCACCCCACTCCAGTACTCTTGCCTGGAAAATCCCATGGACAGAGGAGCCTGGTGAGCTGCAGTCCATGGGGTCGCTAAGAGTTGGACACGACTGAGCAACTTCTCTTTCACTTTTCACTTTCATGCATTGGAGAAGGAAATGGCAACCCACTCCAGTGTTCTTGCCTGGAGAATCCCAGGGATGGGGGAGCCTGGTGGGCTGCCATCTAAGGTGTCGCACAGAGTCGGACACGACTGAAATGACTTAGCAGCAAGGAGAAAAGAGCAGTGATCCCACAGGAGACTGACTCAGACTTGCCTGTAAGTGTACAGGAGTCTCTGGCAGAGGCCTGGGTCCCTGGTGGCCTGCTGCAGGGCTGGGGGCACTGAGTGTAGTAGTAGATACATGGGACCTTTTGAAGGATGTCACCATTATCTTCATTGCTTTCACCATAGTATGAAAGTGAAAGTGAAGTCGCTCATTTGTGTCCAACTCTGCGACCCCATGGACTGTAGCCCACCAGGCTCCTTTGTCCATGGGATTCTCCAGGCAAGAATACTGGAGTGGGATGCCATCACCATAGTTTGGCCCCAGGTAAAAAACAACGAGGGAACACAGCCCTACCCATCACAGAAAATTGGATTAAAGATTTACTGAGCATGTCAGAAGAGGTGGCAAGAATACACGGAAGAACTGTACAAAAAAGATCTTCATGACCCAGATAATCATGATGATGTGACCAATAATCTAGAGCCAGACATCCTGGAATGTGAAGTCAAGTGGGCCTTAGAGAGCATCACTATGAACAAAGCAAATGCAGGTGATGGAATTCCAGTTGAGCTGTTTCAAATCCTGAAAGATGATGTTGTCAAAGTGCTGCACTCAATATGCCAGCAGATGTGGAAAACTCAGCAGTGG